>JAVXUL010088384.1:0-23480 GCA_035590515.1 Trichilia minutiflora | reverse complement strand
ATATAATACGAGATCACTAATAATCTTTTTCTGTGTCTCTTCAGTTTCTCAAGCTGATAGTGATACTAAATGATATACTACAAAACAAACACTGAATGGTGTTCTCTATCTTACATAAAACTTATGGACTTTTGAAAGTTTGATAGGGATTAATTTTACAAATACTAATAAAGAAAAGTTGTTTTCTTAACGAGAAAATAAAACATATACAGAGGAGTGGTCTTTACTACCTTAACAGACTTATGAAGTTAGATAAAGGTAATAATAGCTGCATGATGATTGATTATGAATTAATTATTATTTTAGATGATCATTCAAGGATACTAGATTCTACAGCTATATCTCATATTTGTGTCTCTTTACAGACATTACAGAATTGTTCAGTATTATCGAGAGGCGAGATCACTTTAAGAATTGCTAATAGGGCAACTGTTGCTGCTGAAGCTAAAGGATCTTATGATGTTATATTGTCTATTAGACACATCGTGAGATCAAACTCTATGTTGTATTTTGCTAAATGCCATTAGAAACATCATTTTTATTACTGTACTATAGAAGGATGGTTACAGTGTACAGTTTAAAAGAAAATGAGTGTTTTATACATTTCTGAAATGTATTAGTGGGCAAAGTAGTAAATACAAAAGATTATATGTTCTTGAATTGAATAATAGTTATTCAATAAAATCCATTATTAATAAAAGAATTCAGGATAAAGAAAATCTTAAAATCCTATGGCACTATAGATTAGGTCATAAAGGAGACAAAAGACTAATTTAACTTAGCACAAGTGGACTTCTGAGTTCACTGGGTTTGGAACCCTTACCAACTTGTGAATCATGTCTCCAAGGTTAGATGATCAAATCTACCTTTAAAGGTAAAGGAGAGTGATCTTAAGAGTTATTGGAGCTCATACATACAAATGTATGTGGTCCGTTTAGTTTTTAACCAGAGGTGGATTTGACTACTTCATTACCTTTATCGATGATATGTCACGATATAGGTATGAGAATTTAATGAAATAAAAATTTAAATCCTTTGAAATGTTTAGAGAATTTAAGAATGAAGTAGAGAAATAGACTGAAAAGAGTATTAAAGCTCTACTATTGGATTGTGGGAATAAATACTTGAGTATAGAGTTTCAGGAATTCTTAACTGATAATGGAATAGTTTCCCAACAAACTTTCCCTTGCACACCATAGATGAATAGTATGGTAGAAAAGAGGAATCGTACCTTATTAGTTATGATACGATTAATGATGAGTTTTATAGACTTACCAATGTATTTGTGGAGGTATTCTCTATTTACTGCTGTGTATAATCTGAAGAAAGTCCCATTAAAATTAGCGTAGAAAACTCCATATAAGATATAGAATTATAAGAAACCCAGTCTCAGTTATATGAGCATCTGGGGATGTCTAACTTATGTTAAGCTAGTTAACCCTGATAAGCTGGATGTAAAATTTGAGAAGGGAATATTCATCAGATATCTTAAAGTTAGTTTAGGATATTATTTCTACTTTCATACTGATCAATATTTTATAGTTAGTAGAAATGCACACTTCTTGCAAGAAAAATTCTTACAAGAAGAGGTGTAGGTAGATTTATTAAGCTTAAAAAAGGGTCCTTAGAAGCTCAGTCCGATGAAATTATGACTGGACTGTCCAGTCAGTAGACCTCAGTTTTGGTTTAAATTCTAATAGGTCAATTTTCTAGGATATCGCGTTCTTTGAAACGATATAATCTCCTCTATAAGCAGGAGTTTGACTCTCATTTAATAGGAGAGGCAGATCATCTTGATAATCCTATTTGAATACTAAAGATTATATGTTCTTGAATTGAATAATAGTTATTCAATAAAATCTATTACTAATAAAAGAATTCAAGATAAAGAAAATCCTAAAATCCTATAGCACTATAGATTAGGTCATAAAAGAGACAAAAGATTGATTTAACTTGGCACAAGTGGACTTCTGAGTTCACTGGGCTTGGAACCCTTACCAACTTATGAATCATGTCTCCAAGGTAAGATGATCAAATCTACCTTTAAAGGTAAAGGAGAGAGATATTAAGAGCTATTGGAACTCATACATACAAATGTATGTGGTCCGTTTAGTTTTCAAGTCAAAGGTGGATTTGACTACTTCATTACCTTTATCGATGATATGTCACGATATAGGTATAAGTATTTAATGAAATATAAATTTAAATCCTTTGAAATGTTTAGAGAATTTAAGAATGAAGTAGAGAAACAGACTGAAAAGAGTATTAAAGCTCTACGATTGGATCATGGGAATGAATACTTGAGTATAGAGTTTAAAGATTTCTTAGCTAATAATGGAATAGTTTCCCAACAAACTTCCCCTTACACACTATAGATCAATAATATGGTAGAAAAGAGGAATCGTACCCTATTAGATATGGTACGATTAATGGTGAGTTTTATGGACTTACCAATGTATTTGTGGGGGTATCTTTATTTACTGTTAGGCATATCCTGAATAAAGTCCCATCAAAGTCAGCCTAAAAAACTCCGTATAAGATATGGAATTGTAAGAAACCCAGTCTTAGTTATATGAGCATCTGGGGATGTCCAACTTATGTTAAGCTAGTTAACCCTGATAAGCTGGATGTAAAATTTGAGAAGGGAATGTTCATCAGATATCCTAAAGTTAGTTTAGGATATTATTTCTACTTTCATAATAATCAGTATTTTATAGTCAGTAGAAATGAACACTTCTTGCAAGAAGAGTTCTTAGAAGAAGAGATGTATGTAGATTTATTGAGCTTAAAGAAGGGTCCTTAGAAGTTCAGTCCAATAAAATTATGGTTGGACAGTCCACTCAGTAGACCTCAGTTCTGGTTTAAATTCTAATAGGTCAATTTTTTAGGATATTGCATTCTTCGAAGCGATATAATCTCCTCTATGAGCAGAAGTTTGACTCTCACTTAATAGGGAGGTAGATCATCCTGATGATCCTATAAGCTATGAGAAAGCTATCCTGGATAGAGATTCAGGTAGATGGTTAGTAGCTATAGATTCTGAGATTCAATCCATGTACGCCAATAAAGTCTGGACACTTATTGATCCACCAAAAAGAATTGTTCCTATTGGTAGTAAATAGATCTACAAGAGAAATGACAAATTGCTTATGGGCAATGATATTGGCATGATGATTGAGACATGGATTTGGTTATCCAAAACCTTCTCTATAAAATACGTTGGAGAAATGACCTATGTTTTAGGGATTTGCATCTATAGAGATAGAGTGAAAAGGGGTAATAGGATTATCCCAATAGATGTACATAGAGAAGATACTGAAGAAGTTCAGTATAGAGAACTCTAGGAGAGGTCTCTTGCCTTTTCATTATGGTCTTTATCTTTCTAAAGATATGGGTCCAAAGACTAATGAAGAGGCATAACAGATGTGTAGTATTGTTTATACATTAGCTATTGGTAGCCTGGTATATGCTATGTTATGTACACGACCTGATATTATGTAAATTGTAATTGTTATAAGAAGATATTAGATTAATCCTGATGAAAGATATTGGTTGACCATTTAAACGATGCTCAAGTACTTATGAAGGACTAAGGATCTGATCTTGTCTTATGGATCTTAGGACTTGAGTATACAAGGATACTCATATTCTAATTTTCAATCTTAAGTGGATGATAAAAAGTCTATATCCGATTTTATTTTTGTATATAATGGAGGGGCTGTGAGTTAGAAAAGTTCTAAACAAACTATCACAGCCGATTTTACTATATAAGCTGAATATGTTGCTGCTTCTGAAGCAGTAAAAGAGGCTGTTCAGATGTGAAAGTTCATGTTTGAACTTGGTGTTGTTCCTAATATGAGTTATCTGATAACCATATTCTATAATAATAATAAAGCTATTACACAGGCTAAGGAACCCAGGATACACCAAAAGTCTAAGCATTAATACACTCAAGTATCATATTTTGAGAAAACTTGTTGGAGCTAGAAAGACATTAATACAAAAAATATTATCAGTAATTTGTTGCTGACCTATTAACTAGGGCAATGACACTGAAACAGCTGAACCTGTAGAAGATGGGTATATGAAACCACAGTGAATGACTCTAGTGCAAGTGGGAGATTGTTAGTGTATACCCTAGAAATCATTCATGTTACGATTTTAGGGTAGTGATCTTGTATAAAATATTAAATTATCAATGAAAGAATTGTTCTTTATTCACATACATTAGTTGTTTCCTCTTTATATTGGAAAACTCATATACAAAGAATGCATTAGAATAGTCCAGATATTTTTGTTTAATTGTTATGAATTTATCAAAGTGTTCCTTATGTACGTGATATACATGGGGCAACTATATCATATAGTAAGCATACTAGTTGCTACCTAATGATATGGGTATTGTTATAAGCGTATTAGTATGGATTTATAGTTGGTGAACTATTTATGAAACAGGGTTATCTATTGACAAATCACGTGGTATGCATATAGTCAATGATTTGTCAATAGATTGCAATAGTGTGCGATATAATCCTTTGACCTGAGATATCTAGAATTGGACTTTGTATGGATGGGTATATTTTATATGGTGTATACGTATAGGGCTAATCACTCTTTGTACAAGAAGTCAACTTAGGTATGCTTTGTTCATATAGGTGTTCGATTGACAGTCAAGAGGGGATTTGTTGACTCAACACTATGGACTGAGAGTTTTTGTTGACTCTATCTGAGTTGAGTTCCTAAACGAATATCGATACGATGTGCAGATTTTAAGTCTATGGCCATAGCAATCATGATGTACGATCGATGATTCGTATAAACATCGAGATTAGTGTTTTGACATTCCATAAAACCTGACACGATTAGGATATGACAACGGAGGGATATTATCCACATGTGCAACATTGGAGGTTTGATGAAGACACTTCTTCATCGTGACTTAGGACTATAGCACGTAGCTAGATACTAACCATAGTCGTTGGGTATCAAAATATTCAAGACTGAACTATTCAGAGTCGAAGTGTTCAACATTAGCTTACGACTGAGTCACGGTGAACCTTTACAGTCCAACCAAATCCTTGAGCGTTCCCGTAAAGGAGGAGGAGATAAAATGTTATTGAGAGAGGGCTAGCGACCTCATGATAACTTGAACCTGTCGAAATAAATACCTATAATAGTTATATATTTATATTATTCTTTAAAGTGTTAAAGAATGTATATATGGATATTATAAAGTAATTTAAAGTACATTACCTCAAACGATAATATTGATTATCAAACATGTTAGAATGTGATTCTAAGGTGAAATGGTAAAAAACTAGATTAAATTGTTAATTTAGTGCAAAATGACCATTTTGCCCCTATGTGATACAAATGTGTAATTTATTGTAAATTACATATTCAAATTTGATAATTGTGATTATCAAACATATTAAAATATGATTTTAATAGAAAATGGTAAATTTTAAATTAAAGTGTTTAATTTAAAAGAAAATTATCATTTTACCCTTATGTATAATATTGATCAAGGATATTATGATAAATGTACCATAATTTATGATTTATGAAAATTTAAAATATATATTAATATGTCTAATTATCAAATTCTTTAATGGTTAGACAATTTGACAAGTGTTAGAGTTTATATGGATAATATTTTGACACTTGGCATATTTATATATATTCAATATATTAATTAATTAATTTTGAATTAATTATTCTTGGTCAAATATATTATACATCTTTGACTTGAGCTCACCCATCACCCATGTTTTATGAGCTTGTTTATATCACATAAAAATACCATTATTTTATAATATTTATAAGATAAATATTGAATTATAAAATGATGGAAAATATGAAAAATTAGATGATTTTTGTGTCTTCTTCTTCTCCAAAACATGGGCGGCCATGGGAGGAGCTTGGGGAAGGTTTCAATTGAGGAGAACTCATACTTTTGGGTTTAGTCTTCATAAAAAATAAAAGCTTGCAAGGTAAGCTCTCTAAACCCTTATTTAATAGTCTTTTTGACACTTTGTTTTGTCATTGATATGCATAGTTTTAAGGTTTGTTTCTTAAGAAAAAAATTTCTATTTATGCATGTTTTAGGCCCTTAGAAACCATCATGCCCCACTCGTACCCTCATGCAAACCACTCCATTTTAGCTTTCGCTCGAGTACCTTGCATTAAATTGACTTCATCATGGCCTTCTAACTCCTGAGAACAAAAAAAAATCACAATGTCTTTAATAGCTTCCTCAAACCAAAATAATTGGATATATGAGCTAAACAATTAAAGAAAATTAAAAGTAAAAAAGAAAACAAGAAAAAAAATTTTAAAATATCCTCGAATTGCCTTTCGAGAAGCGCTAAGTTTAACATCTTCAGCTAGACGTTGGCGATGCATCATGGCGAATTCATCAAAAACACCTCAGAAATCACTCTTTTTTCATTTCTGAAATAATGTTTGAGGCATTGACCATTTACTTGAAACGTATACCCATCATCTCCCTTTAACACAACCATGCCATATGGAAATACCGTTTCAATCTCAAAAGGGCCCGACCATCGCGAGCGGAGCTTTCCAGGAAAAATCTTCAATCTTGAGTTAAAAAGCAACAATTTTTAGCCTGGTGAGAATTTTCGTGGAATTATAAACTTGTCATGCCCCCACTTTGTCCGATCTTTAAAAATTTTCGCATTATCGTATGCCTCATTTCTAAGCTCCTCCAACTCATTTAACTGGAATAGCCTATTCTTCCTTGCTATCTTGAGATCAAAATTTTGCTTCTTTATGGCCCAATATGCTTTATGCTCCAATTTCACCAACAAATGACATGCTTTTTCATACACCAATCGATAAGGCGACATACCTATTGGAGTTTTGAATGCTATTCTATATGCCTATAATGCTTCATCTAACTTCGCTACCCAATCTCTTCGACTTGAATTTACTGACTTATCCAAGAGTTGCTTGATTTCTCGATTTGATGTTTCAGCTTGGCCATTCCCTTACGGATGATAAGCTGATGTAACCTTGTGCTTAAATCCGTATTTTGCGAATAAATTATTAACCAGGCTATTACAAAAATGGGATCCTTCATCAATAACAATCGCTCGAGGGGTAGTAAACCTTGTGAAGATGTTCTTGTGCAAAAATTTCTAAACTACTCGAGCATCATTTGTCAATGTAGCTATGGCTTCAACCCATTTACTAACATAATCCACAGCTAACAAAATATACATATACCCATTCGATGGTAGAAATGGTCCTATAAATTCAATTCGCCACATATCAAATATCTCAACCTCCATTACATTTGTAAGCGGCATTTCGTGTCTCTTTGAGATGTTACCTATGCGTTGGCATTGATCACATTTATTCGCGAAGATATATGCATCTTTCAACAATGAAGGCCAACCTGATTGAAGTATCTTAGCTGCTGTCCTTGTAGGCCCAAAATGTCCTTCGTACGGTGATGAATGACAATGATGAATGATGCTCCATATTTCTTCGTTTGACACACATCGGCAAAGGATTAAATTAGCTCCTTGTTTGAAAAGATATGGGTCATCCCATATATAATCCTTTACATCATGCTTGAATTTACACTTTTGATGGAAAGATAAGTCTGGAGATAGAACTCCATAAGCAAGGTAGTTCACTATATCTGCATACCATAGTAGGCTTCTCTTAACCTTAAATAACTGCTCATCTGGAAATGTATCTAAAATCTCAGGTCATCGAGGCTTAGGATCACACTCTAACCTTGACAAATAATCTGTCACCACATTCTCACTGTCCTTTTTATCCTTGATCTCAATGTTAAACTCTTGTAATAAGAGTATCTATTGAATCAGTCTAGGTTTTGCATCTTTTTTAACAAAAAGATATCAAAGAGCCGCGTGGTCTGAATATACCACTACTCTCAAGCCTACCACGTAAGCTCGAAACTTATCAAGCGTAAACACCAACGCTAGCAATTCCTTCTCAGTGGTAGTATAATTTTTTTGAGTATCATCTAACGTTTGGCCAGTATAGTAAATAGCTCAAAAAATCTCCTCTCTTCTCTGTCCCAAGACCGCGTTAATTGCATAGTCACTCGCATCGCACATGATCTCAAAATCTTGACTCCAGTCTGGTGTCACTATAATAGGAGCTGAATTCAACTTATCCTTAATAAATTTAAATGCTTTGTGACACTCATCATCAAACACGAAGTCGACATCTTTTTCTAGTAAATTGCACAAAGGTTTAACTATCTTGAAAAAATCCTTGATAAATCGATGGTAGAACCCAGCATACCTCAAAAAACTCCGTATCCCTTTGACATTAGTAGGTGGCGGTAGTTTCTCTATTGCTGCGATTTTGGCTTGATCTAGCTTAATACCAACTATAGAGATTTTATGTCCCAAGACTATGTCGGATTGAACCATAAAGTGACACTTTTCCCCATTTAAAACTAAGTTACTGTCTTGACACCGTTTAAGCAACAATACAAGATTTTTCAAACACCTATCGAATGATAAACTATACATTTAGAAGTCATCCATGAACACCTCCATCACTTTTTCCACTAAATCTGTAAAAATGACCATCATACATCATTGAAAAGTAGCAGGAGCATTGCATAACCCAAAAGGCATTCGACGAAAAGCAAAGGTCCTATAGGGGCAGGTGAATGTTGTCTTCTCCTGGTCTTCGAGGGCTATGACAATCTTATTATAACCAGAATAATCATCTAAGAAATAATAATATTCATACCCTACAATTATATCAAGAATTTGGTCAATGAAAGGTAACAGATAATGATCTTTTCGAGTCGCCTTATTCAATTTATAGTAGTTAATATAGACTCTCCATCCAATTATCGTTCTTTTAAAAACCAGCTCTCCATTCTCATTCTTTACTATAGTCATACCTCTTTTTTACAGCACAACATGTATAGGACTAACCCCTTCACTATCAAAAATACCATAAATGATTCTAGCTTTAAGAAGTTTCAAAATCTCCCCTCGTACTACTTCTTTCATGATTGGATTAAGCCTTCTTTATGCTTCTATGGACGGTGTAAATGATTTCTCCAGTAAAATCTTGTGCATTGCCATTGTCGAACTAATCTCTCGTATATCTGCTATTGACCATCCTAATGTTGTCTTGTGCTCCCTCAACACTCTAAGTAATTTTTCTTCTTAACTTCAGTCAATGATGATGAGATTATTACCAGATAAGTGCTATCTTCTCCTAGAAATGCATATCTCAGATTCTCCGGTAATGGTTTCAACTTCGATTTTGCACTTTTTTCCTTTCAGAAACTTTCAACCCTAATTCTTCAAATTTTCTTCCTCTCTTCTTTGTTTCTCTAGGTGCTGCTTCTAAAATATGGAAACACTCCTCTAATTCTTTGTCATTCCTCTCACAAAAATTCTTCCACATCATTGTCAATTAGTATTCTAACGGATCAACCCCTCTTCTCATCATTTTGACATCCCTTACACAATTATCAGCTAAATCAACCATAT
Organism: Trichilia minutiflora; assembly: GCA_035590515.1. Classification (NCBI taxonomy): domain Eukaryota; kingdom Viridiplantae; phylum Streptophyta; class Magnoliopsida; order Sapindales; family Meliaceae; genus Trichilia; species Trichilia minutiflora. The sequence continues at coordinate 13,959 of JAVXUL010088384.1, read as the reverse complement.
TACAAGTGTCAAACTCAGTAGGACATTTCATTGACTTATAAATGTTAAATATCACCTTCTCATCACTAACTCTCAATGTCAACTTCCCCACTTGTACTTCTATCAAAGCTTGACCCATGGCTAAAAATGGTCTTCCTAAAATAAGTGGTACATCATGATTTTCATCCATATCTAACACCACAAAATTTGCTAGAAAAATTAACTTTTCAATTTTCACCAAGACATTTTCAACGCCTCTTCGTGGGTATGATAGAAACCTATTCGCCAGTTACAAAGTAATTAATAATGGCTTTACTTTACCAATCCTCAACTTATTGAAACTGATAATGGCATTAGATTGATACTTGCTCCTAAATCACATAATGCTTGTGTGGAATGAGATGTGCCAATATGACATGGTATGGTGAAACTTCCTGGGTCCTGCAGTTTTTGAGGTAGCTTCTTTTGTATGATGGCACTATATTCTTCAGTCAAATTCACTGTTTTAAATTCCTCAAGTCTTCGTTTCTTAGATAAGATCTCTTTCATGAACCTTGCATTTGCTCCAAAGCTTTAGCGAATGGGATGTTAATATGAATCTTCTTGAATATATCAAGAAATTTAGAGAATTTGTCTTCGTCTTTCTTTTGCTTAAACCTCTGAGGATATGGTAAGACTAGTGTTAAATTTGTAGCTTCTTGATTTCTCAGTATTGGTTGCTTACTTAGTCTTTCATATTCTCTATCACCTTCGATTGGATTACTCTTTTTTTCTTCTTTTATGATTGACTTTTTTACACTTTGCTGTTTACTTGTAACTACTCCATCAACACATTTTCCACTCCTCAATATTATAACCTTGCACTGCTCCTTTGGATTTATCTCAGTATCACTAGGAAACCTTCCTCTTTGTTAAGTCTTAAGTTCAAAAGCTAGTTATCCAATTTGCACTTCTAATGTCTTCGTCAAAGCTCCAATATTACTTATATTTGTTTTCATGCTATCCATCCAAGATTCTGATTGCTTGAACCTATTTTTTGACTCTAAGATAAAAGTTTCTAGAAGATCTTTAATATTTTGCTTCTTCTCTGGTTGAGGTTAAGAGTATCCTGAAGGTGGTTACAAAATATTCCGATTGTTAGCATATGAGAAGTTTTCATGAGTACACAAATTTGGTTGATATATGTTTGGTGCTAGATTTCCTCGATACCCAAAATTATAGTTGTTCACAAATTGAACTTGCTCAATACTCGACTCACTTTGAAACTGAAGTCCAGCTACACTAGCTACCTCATTTAGCATCATTTTCTGAGTTGAAAATGCTACGAACTGATTAGACAACATGGCTATTTGAGCAGCTATTGAAGTTAACTAATCCATTTCAAACATTCCAGCTGCTCTCTTTATTGAAACTTGATCACTTGGCCATTGATAACTATTAGATGCCATTTTATCAATAAGTGAAAAAGCCTCTTGAGTAGTTTTAGACATCAATGCTCCTCCTGCTGCAACATCTAAAAGAGTCTTATTCTGCCCATTTAATCCATTATAAAACAATTGTACTTGCAACCATTCTTGATACCCATGTTGGGGACATCGACGCAGAAGATCTTTAAATTGTTCCCATGCTTCATACAGGGACTCGAACTTTTGTTGTTTGAAAGTTCCAATCTCCGTTCTCAAAATAGCTATCTTTGATGGTGGAAAAATTTTTGACAAAAATAACTCTGCCATCTCATCCCATGTAGAAATTCCTCCCGATGGCAGAGATTGTAACCAACTCCTCGCCTTGTCCCTTAATAAGAAAGGAAAAAATCATAGTCGTATTGCATCTTTAGGAACCCCGTTCATCTCAACTGTATCACAGATTTCCAAGAACATGGACAAATGAGCATTTGGATCCCCTAGCTGCGACCCTTCAAATTGGTTTTGTTGAACCATACTAATCAATGCCGGCTTCAGCTCGAAAGTATTGACATTTATGTTCTGTTGATCAATTTTATAATAGCTCTCGTTTACCACAGGTCGAAAGAAATATTTAATCACTCTTCTATCCTCATTATCCTCAGCCATATTATTCTCTTCTTTTCTTCGAGTTGCTCTAATACTTCTAAGTGTATGCTCAATTTTCGGATCAAACTCAACAACTTCCAAACTTCGTGTCCGGTGCATACAACTTATAGTAATTTCAAAAAATTATAAAAAGAATAATAAATCTAGATTAAGATCGTGAATTAGTTCGAGAATAGTATCAACAAAAAATTAAAACACTTCCCCAGTAACGACGCCAAAAACTTGTTTCACACAAACTTAACGTGTAAAAAATACCTACAAGTGTACGATGTCAAGTTGTAATCCTAAGGTAATAGGGTATCGTATCCTCAAGAAAATGATTGAAATTTTGGTGAATCCTACGAATGAACTAACACCAAATTTTATTTAGATGATAATATTTGGGTAAAAAGTTTGAACGACACATGGAGACCCCTCGGGTAGACATCTGTCACCCTCGATCCCCACAACAATGTTACCCGACCTCCTGCCCCTTAGGGATCCTGACTACCCACCACCCAGGCTCCCTAACCCATACTCCTCAGGGACTTGACTACCCTTCACCTAGGCCCCTGACCACCTGCTTCCCAAGTTCCCTGGCTACCAACCACTCGGGCTCCCCTACTCATGCCCCTCAAAAACCTAACTGCCCATCACCCAGACTCCCCTACTTATACCTCTCAGAAACCTGACTTCCTACCACCCGGACTCCCCTACTCATACCTCTCAGGAACCTGACTTCCCACCACCGATTTCTCAAGAACCATGACTATCCACCACCCAAGCTCCCTGATCATTGCCTCCCGGGAAAGCCTAACTCGTCACCAACCCTTAGAGATCATCAAAAATGAAAATGATTAATGATCAAGGACCCTGCAATAAGAAGCGTCGCCGCGATAAAATTCGAATATTTGTCCCATCTCCCATCAAATCTCAGGAGGTCTGACAACATCAGGCTTGATAGATGTCACGTCCTTTAATTAAAGGCGGCTGGCATACTGTCCCAAGGTAGGTTATCCCATCATTTCCATTTTTTGATGCCAAGTCACTTCACTCACATCCCAATGGCCCTATATAAAGAGGCAAAATCAACACACAAAGGGTTCGAATTCATATTTTCCCTACTTTATTTTCTTTACTTCAGTATTCCATTCCTTTCTTTTTATTGGAATTAGTTGCTCTATCTTCCACTCTTTCGCTAACTTAGGCATCAGAGTTTCCCTATCGAAAATCTCACCCGACGTAACTCCTAGCATGTTACTATATTACAGGGACTTAGAGGCGAGGCTCTCCAAGGGAGGATACAACCATCCATTTTCTTCGACAAGGATTCGATAACACAACACTCATATTCATATTCACGTCTCAATAGCTGGCGTCGTCTGTGGGAAACTAATAAAAAGCCACTTACAGAGTCCTTCAATGAGAAAGAAGGAAGTGAGAGCAACCTAGAAAGTTTTGTAGTACTTTGAGTTTTGAAAAAAATGGCAGAATAGAGAAGGGGAATGGAGAAATCTAGTTCTAGCAAAAGCACTATATACGATGGTAGAAGGGCCTCGTTCAAACGGAGGAATGTATTATCCCTCCCGTCGCAGGTGGATCCCAGCTAGAAGATGACCATTTGACCAGATTAATAGTGAGCAGGGCTGACAGACTAGAGAAAGAGCTTATAGAGATTAAGAAGTGGATGGCAAGAAAGTTTACTCGTCTGAGAGAGCTAAGGGTACCACATCCCTCAAAAAAGCGGTAGAGTCAAGTCCCAGACAGCGATACAATAAGGGAATCAGTCGGACCGAAGGTGGGGTACCTCGCAGCCAACTAACTACTTTACAAAAGGGAAAGTCTAAGGTGACCGAAAAAGTAACGGAGGAACCTTCTGTCTTCTTAGGCCTCAATACTCCCTTCAAAATCTATGAAGAGCGCAATAGAAGAAAGAGCGATGGTGATAGAGATTATGATGCGATAAGTGGGACTAAGATAAGGTATAGTATGGCTTCCATGGATATGAGATTCTATCTCAATGAAAAACATGCTCGAGAGAAGGAGGCTATTGCAATCGTTAGCAAAAAGGAGGTAGAAGAATATGTAAGAAAGATGTTATACGAACTGAAGGCTAAGGGGGGAGTTGATTTGGGAGATAACCCGAGAGCTGATATCATTTGTCCTTCCATATTCACTTCTCCTTTCACCGAGGAAATCTTGGAGCTTCGTCTACCTAAGAAGTTCAAAATACCATAACTACTGCCTTATACCAAAAAATTTGACCCCTCCTTGCACCTGGACACATTCTGGGAAATGATGCTAATCCAAAGACTGACTGATCAACAGATGTATCGGCCCTTCTCGTTAATATTGGAAGGACCTGCCCGACGTTGGTTTAAGAATTTGCCACCAGTCTACATCAATAGTTTCTCTCAGTTGGCAGCGGCCTTTGAAAATGAATTTTGAGGCGCCTAGTTGCAACTGGAGCACTCTATTGTCAGTACATCAGGAGGTCGGAGAAACTTTGAAGAGTTTTTTAAGAAGGTACCATGAGGAAGCCATGGAGTTAGGCACGTACTACCACCCTTTGGCATTGGAAGGGTTGAAGAGGGGTCTAAAGATGGAAAGGGCCTGGTACTCCATCCACCGACGAACGGTGGATGCTTATAAGGTAGCTCAGAGTGACCTGCTTGATGAAATTGAAATAGAAGGAGAGATGCTCCTGAGATTGAAAGAGGAGGGTCAGGCCACCCCGACTAGGAGAGAATAGCACCCAGTTCCTCAGCGAAGGAAAAAAGAGGAACGCTATAAGAAACCCAAGCATGATTGAAGAGATGGGGGTTAGGGAAGGCCTCTCTGTGAAACATGAAGGGATGAGAATCCCCCCAGATTTCAGCAGGCGAGAGAGCACCCGGGGAGGGTGGCTCAGGTAGCCACTCACAACCTCATGCCTCTTAGAGCCCTTTTATATGAAGTGTATGAAGATGCTCAATATAGAGGATTACTGGCACCCCAACCCTGAAATATGAAGGTCAAAATGCCTAAGAAGAGTAAGGGGAGGTTTTGTGAATATCATAAGGAGAAGGGCCATACTACAGATCAATGTGATGACCCGATAACCCAGATTGAGATACTTATCAAAAATAACTACCTCACCCATTACATCGTAAATCACCAGCAGAATAATCTGGGTGCAGGGCGATGCTCGGATGATGATGGGTCCCCAAGACCTAATCAGGGTATCTTAGTCATCTCAGGAGGGCCTACCCTGGCAGGATTATCGAATAATACGCGACGCAAGAATTATGCTCGCTACTCCCTTCCCATTCATCCGTCAGATACGTACATAATAAATGTGTGTATCAAAAAAAGACCAAGGATTGCTAATATCCCTATTTTGTTTATCGATGAGGATGAAGTTGGAGTACACTACCTACATAACAATACATTAGTAGTGGCCATAGGGATAGCGTCCAAACAATTCAACCAAATTTTGATTGACACAAGAAGTTTAACGGATATCATCTTCAAAGATACCTTGGACGCTCTGGGCATAGAGGATTTGGAGTTGACCTAGGCTAACTCGGCTCTATACAGATTCAGGGACTCTTGCATTATTCTTTTAGGATCGATACAATTGCCCATGATCATGGATGATAAGCCCTATCAATGGACATTCATAGTGTGCTTCCAGGTAGTAGATCTAAAGATCCCCTACTCTGTCATTTTGGGGAGATTTTTTCTCAAGAATACCAAAGTGGTGGAAAGTGTGCACTACCTGAAGCTGAAATTTAGAGTTGGAGATGGGATTAGGATTATCAGAGGCAATCAAAGGGAAGCAATATCCTGCTTCACTACCTCAGCCTAGAAAACATATTGTATCCAGGGAGGACCTTTAGAAACAGCTGCCGGGGCACAAGAGAGACTAGCCCCTGAAAACACTGAGATGATCGAAGTTCAGGCAGCATCTTCCTCCCTCGATGACACTATAGAAGGAAGCATATGCCAAAATTTAATTTTGGAACTAGTGGAGGTCCTGAAAAGTATGGTGATCGATAAGCGGCACCCTAACCAAATGGTCATAGTGGGTAGTCATCTGACTCCTAACCTGAAGCAAGTCGTAATTGCAACCCTAGAGCAAAATAAAGATGTGTTTGCTTAGAGCCATGAGAATATGCCCAGGATAGATGTAGATGTCATAACCCATCGATTGGTCATTAATCCCGTCCACAAGTCAGTTCAATAGAAGAGGAGAGTCTTCAATACAGAAAGGCAAAAGGCCATCCAGGTGTAGGTTGACAACTACTCAAGGTAGGGTTCATTAGAGACAAGAAGTACTCAGACTGGTTGACAAATGTGGTACTGGTGGAGAAAGCCAATGGGAATTGGCAGATGTCCGTTGACTTCATCGACCTCAATAAAGTTTACCCTAAGGATAGTTTCCCCCTGCCTCGGGTCGACCAACTGGTAGATTCTACTATCGAGCATGAATTATTGAGTTTTATAGATGCCTTCTCAGAATACAATCAGATACCCATGCATCTTCTTGACCAAGACAAGACAGTCTTTATTACAGATCAGGGGTTGTATTGTTACAAAGTGATGCCCTTCGGGTTGAAGAACATTGGAACCATTTTCCAGAGGCTTGTGAACAAGGTGTTCAAGCCACTGATTGGAAATTCTATGAAAGTCTACGTGAATGACATGATATTGAAGTTTGCTAAGGCCGAAGATCATACTCTCCACCTAAAGCAAGCCTTCTCCCTCCTCAGGGAATATAAACTGAGGCTTAATTTTAAGAAGTGTGCATTCAGTGTTAGGTCTGGAAAGTTTTTAGGCTTCATGATCAGTGAACGAGGGATCAAAGCTAACCCAACAAAGGTTCGATCCATAATGAACCTGAGAGCCCCCAGGACCTTGAAGGAATTATAGAGCCTGACTAGGAGGTTAGCCGCCTTCAATCGTTTCATCTCTAAATTCACTAACAAGTGTTTCCCTTTTTTCAGGATTGTGAGAAAAGACAAGGGTATCAAATGGGATGAAAAGTGTGAGAGTTCATTTAGCAACTCAAAGTTTACTTAGCCTCAATCCCGTATCTGATTAGCCCTTTGTCAGAAGAGACGTTATAACTCTGCCTTGCATCAGCCAGCACATTCTCAGTTCAGTGCTGGTAAGGGAGGATCATCAGAGAACACAAAGGCCCATCTACTACACCAGTAAGGTATTGTTGGATACTGAGACCCGATATACGAAACCCGAAAAGTTGGCTCTCGCACTCGTCGTAGTAGCCAGGAAACTGTGCCCCTACTTTCAGGCGTATGAAATAACAATGTTCACTGACCAGTCACTCAGGCAGATTCTTCAATGACCTGACATGTTGGGAAGGCTGTTCAAGTGGTCAGTAGAGCTCAACGAGTTTGACATCAGGTTCCAACCCTGAAAACCTACTAAAGCACAGGTGCTAGCAAACTTTGTGGCTGAGCACACAACTAAGGGAATCCTAATTGTCTCATATCAGGATGAAAACCAACCAGACTTCATGGGAGCAGGACAGCCCTATCTCGGAAACCCTCCTCTCTAGCATTTATCCATCGACGGGTCAGTATGCATCAGTGGAGACGGAGTGGGGTCATCCTAGTTGGACTCGAAAGAGAAGAGGTTATGTATGCTATTAGATTTTCTTTTCATGTTACTAATAATAAAATAGAATATGAAGCTTTGTTGGTAGGACTAAGAACAACATTGGAAATTAGGGTACGTGTTCTCACGGTCAACAGTGACTCTTAGCTCTTAGTACACCATGTGAAGGGCACTTATCAAGCCCTGAAAGAAAACATGAGGGCTTATCTTTAAAGGGCCCAAGAGTTAATCAGCAGATTCACTAGGGTAGAAATGTAGAGAATTTCCCAATCTGAGAACCTTCAGACCGATGCATTATCAAGGCTCGCATCAGCACTGACTAGGGACATCCTAAAAATGATCCCTGTGGAAAACCTGGATTGTAAAAGCATCAGTCAGTCAGATAACGACACAGTGATGATGACCAGGGAAGAGCCACCTACCTGGATGGATCCCATCAGAAGATACATACAGGAAGGGTTACTCCCTCCTGACAAGAACGAAGCTCTCAAGGTCAAGAGGAAGGCTGCTAGGTTCACAATAATAGATGGTATTTTCTATAAATGGGGAATTAACACTCCCTATCTAAGATGCCTCACTCTATCAGAAGTGTAGGAAGCACTTGAAGAGATGCACTAGGGATTCTGCGAGAATCACTGTGCAATAAGAACCTGGCCTTCTAAGCACTGAGGTAAGGATACTTTTGGCCAACCATGAAGCAAGACGCCTACAACTTGGTTCACTGGTGTCCTACCTACCAAGTCCATGGGGACGTCTTGAGACAGCCCTCTGAGAACCTGACAACCCTGTTCAGTCTCTGGTCATTCGTCCAGTGGGAACTTGACTTAACAGGACCTTTCTTGATCGCCAGAGCTCAAGCAAAGTATGCTATTGTGGCTATTGATTACTTCACGAAGTGGAGCCCCTATCTAAGATTATAGAAAGAAACACGATTGTCTTCATCTGAAAAAAATCCTCTACAGACACAGCATCCCTAGTGTGTTGATCGTTGATAATGAGAAGTAGTTTGATAGTAGAGGATTAGAATATTTTTGCCAAGAATGAAATATTAACTTCAGGCTCGCCTCTCCTATCGAGAAATTATTAAAGAAAAAACTGGGAGAGAGGAAGGGAGCCTGGGCAGACGAGCTTCTAAAAATCCTATGGACATATAGGACAATGGTAAAAATAGCCACAGGAGAAACATTGTACCTGTTGGCCTATAGGTTTGAGGCAGTCATCCCTATCGAGATGGACATCCCTAATTCTTGCACCCTTCGTTTTGATGAAAAAGGAAATGACCAAGCCATGCGCCTAGAACTTGATCTGTGTGAAGAAGTTAGAGACTGTGCCCTTATACACATGACTGCCCATCAACAAAGAGTCTCTCGCACCTACAACAGAAAGGTTAAACCTCAATCCTTCAGAAAAAAGGATTTTGTTCTCAGCAGAGTCACTCTGAACACTAAAGTGATGGTCAAGGGATCTTTAGGTGCTAACCGAGAATGTCCCTATCAAGTAATCAGAGCATTCAGATCGGGGATGTATAAATTAGCAAGGCCAGACGGCAGTATCCTAGATAAGTTTTGGAACGCTGAGATACTGAAGAAGTACTATCCTTAAGACGAGTCTCTCCTCAGGATATTTCACTTGTAATATATTCAAACACTGTTTATGATAATAAAATAATTGTGTTTTCAATTGCAAGTAAAGAAGCATTGTACAACATCTCTCTTTTCCTGAACACTTAACCTGCGTCAGGCTGTATAAGCCCGGTACCATGTCAGGCAGATTGAAAGCCTAAGATCTGGCACGAGGTCGAGTGTCCTAAGTTCTAACCCGCATCACCTGCCAGTTTACTGGTGTTACGATTGGTTTTAGAGCCCTAAAATCTCCTAACACTAGTTTGAGGCAATGACCTGTGTTAGGCTGTGTAAGCCTCGACATCGTATCAAGCAGACTGAGAGCCTAGGATCTGGCATGGGACCGAGTATCCTAAGCCCTGACGTGCATCACCTGCCAGCTCACTGGTATTACGGTTGGCCTTAGAGCCCTAAAATCCCCTAACACTAGTTTGATTCAATGACCCGCATTAGGCTATGTAAGCCCCAACGTCGTGTCAGGCAGACTAAGAGCCTAAGATCTGGCATAGGATCGGGCATCCTAAGCCCTGATTCGTGTCACTTGCCAACTTCTAGAGTTACGATTGATCTTAGAGCTGTAAAATCTCCTATTACTAGTTTGAGTCAGTGATCCATGTTAGGCTGTGTAGGCCCCCGCACTGTGTCAGACAGACTGAGAGCCTAAGACCTAACATGAGACCTGACATCCTAAGCCTTGACCCGCGTCACCTGCCAATTCCTAGTGTTATAGTTGGCCTTAGAGCCATAAAATCTCCTATCATTAGTTTGAGTTAGTGATCCATGTTAGGCTGTGTAAGCCCCTGCACTGTGTCAGGGAGATTGAGAGGCTAAGATCTGGTACGGGACCAAAAGTCCTAAGCCCTGACCCAGGTCACCTGCTAGCTCATTAGTGATATGGTTGGCTTTAGAGCCCTAAAATCTCCTAACATTAGCTTGAGTCCTTGACCCATGTCAAACTAAAAAGCCCCTATACTGTATCAGGCAGACTAAGAGCCTAAGACCTAGCACTGGACCGGACATCCTAAACCCTAACCATGTCACCTACCAACTTTTAGTGTTACGGTTGGTCTTAGAGCCATAAAATCTCCTACCATTAGTTTGATCCAGTGACCCACGTTAGGCTGTGTAAGCTCCCGCACTATATCAGATAGATTGAGAGCCTAAGATCTAACACGGGATCGAGCGTCCTAAGCTAGGGATCGGGCTTCCTTAGCTCTAACCCAGCTCACCTGTCACCTCACTAGTGTTACGGTTGGCCTTAGAGCTCTAAAATCTCCTAACACTTGTTTGAGTTCTTAACCCGCGTCAGGTTGAATAAGCCCCTGTACCATATCAGGTAGACTAAGAGCCTAAGACCTGACACCAGATCGGGCATCTTAAGCCTTGATTCGCGTCACCTGCCAACTCCTAGTGTTACAACTGTCCTTTAAACCCTAAGAATTCCTTAACAGTGGTTCGATTCCAAAACTACATCGGACAGTATAAGCCCCTTTCCTGTGACTGGCATCCTGAGAGTATAAGACCTGCACGAGGAAGGGCCTCCTAAGCCCTGTTCACATCAATGCATCTCTAGTGTTAAAGTTAAAATCCCTTCACATCAGTTGAGCCCCAAGGATAGCATTGATCAAAGATTTGATATGTCTTCCAGTCAGATCCTAAGTGTGATCAATTCTCCTGGACTACCAGATACACCCTAACTAAAGGGCGTCCTACCAGTTCAAAGTAATTTATTTCACATGTATTTTATTCGAAGGGAATTCGTGCATAGCCAGGATAAGAGCAAACAAGTACGAATGGAGTAAAAATCTGTTCATTCACTTTGAGTATATGATTACAAAAATGTCAGTATACATTTGCTTTTAAATGCCTAATTATAAAATATTGTACAATTACAATAACAAAAGCTGGGGGACTGGTCAAGGGTACTTAAGGGAGAGGTCTTCCTCTTCTTCGTCAGAGGAAATCTCTATGAGAGGATCTTGATCGCTTGTCGTCTGATCCTGATAACCTTGTGCTTCGGCTACCTCAGAGGAGGGGTCCTCAATTGATCGGCCCTGGTTATTCCTCCCCTCCTCCTCATTTGTCGTTGGATTGATAATGGGTTCATGGTCTCAGGAGGAGCATCTGGAGTACTTGAACTTAAAGCCCCTAAAACTTCTTGACCTAGTTGGTTGAACAGCCACCCGAGGTCCAATTCGAGTTATTCCTGAAGAAAGAGGTGTCTCATCAGATCCAGACCATCATCCACTCCTTGGTCATACCGGGACTTTGACTGAGCCTAAACCTCTTCCTTCTCCTTTTTTAGCTCTCCCAAGGACTCCTACGCCTCTTTTAACTTCTTTTCCAAGAAGTTGCGCTCCTTCGACAGTGTGTTGCACTCGTCGGTGCTGGTGATCAGCTGCTCTTTCAAATGCTCCTCCTCCGACTTAAGCGATCTATAGAGGTCAGACAGCTCATTATGTTTGCCCATGAGACTCCTCCTCTCCCTTTCAAGACGGTCATTGTCTATCGATAGAGCTTGGGCTAGGGCCTTGGAGGATGAGAGCTTTGAAGTCAGGCTCTGCCTCTCTTCATCCCACCGAGACCTTTCGTCCTCTAGAGAGGAGACTCTAACCTCTAATTCAGCCTTTTCCTTGTTCGCCTCCTGACGAATAGTGTTCAATTTTTTCTGGGCCTCGGTGGCTGCTTTAAGTTCCCCTTTGGAAAGCAACCCCTTCAGGATGTCAGCCACCCTTGGCCTCCCAATTTTAGTAGCTGCAAAAGAAATTTGGGATCCTGGTCAGAGATAACTTTTTAGGAACTTGTCAGAACTGACCACGAGAATGATTTACCCTCACTCATAACGGTATTTTCTTTTGAGAGCTCACTTCTTGTCGTAGTCTGAGACACCAGCTACAAGTCTACCAGGTTCTTCACGCTTAAAAGGTGCCTGACGTTCGTGATAGCCAGACTTAATAAAAATGCTGCAACGTTCATTGGAATATCAAATTGATCCTTTCCTACTTTGCTAAGATAGGGTCTTTAACTAAAAGACCAGATATCTGAGTAATACCTGTGTCCTCGAAGGTGGAGAGTATGAGGCCCTGAGGAGGTCCCGTCTAATCCCCACTGGTAATGAGCTAACGGTCCTTCCAGTGCTTGTTAGATGAAAGATTTTCCTTTATCTTCATCTGGTACCCTAGACAAATTTATAAATAGTACTACCTCGAGTATTGGCTGATACTCTTCCTGAGCGTATAGAGGTGTAGCACCTTGTCGGGAGTCGAGGTAGGCTGCCCTGCACTGGATTCTCCAACTATTCAGAGTGGGCTGGTGAAGGATCAAGTGCTTACCACTAGGCCAAAAGCTATAGCTGATAGTCAGGGCGCAACTTTATTTCCTTAACCCATAGCGGAGCGGACCGGGGCAGTTGGATTCGCTGTATGCCTGTCGAGTTAGGCTGACACTGTTTGAAGCCATCTCCCAGTGCTAGACTGCTGGCACCCATATGCCAACAGGGAGAGCATTGGAATGAATGGAGCAGAAGTATTTGTCTTGAGAAGCTTGAAGAAAGAAGATGACCATGGTTCTTGAAATTTTGCTTGAAAAGGGGCGGTATTTATAGGCAACATTCAGACACTCCAACCATCGGTTTTGATCCAACGAACCAGAAGACGCCACGTCACTTGAGGATGGAATGCCAACAGTCAGCTCTTTTCAATATTCAAGTAAGGTGGGACCCACCTCGATACGTAATTATGGTAGTCCAGGTACCGTGTATTCTCGGATTGGCTCAATGATGGAAAAGAGACACGTGTGGGACAATTGCGTTCCCAAGAGGATAACAGAGACGTAGCGTCAATCAGGCTAATCGAACAAAAACTACATAGTTTTCAATTAAATTGATTATTTAATTAAAAACTGGGGGGCTTACTATTGGGGGATTTTACTGAGGCCTAAGCCCACCTCCACGCCCCTGTCTAAGCCCACTACATGCACACATCCAGCAAGTTCCATTATACGGTGTTGTTCTGAGAAAATGATCAGGCCAACAGTAAGATAATCTACTCACCTCGGGTGTTATAGCCGAGACGACCAGTCGGGAGCTCTTCTTCGAAGACGTTCGTCATCAACTTGCATTCGGGTCAGACCTTTCAACAACATGTGTCCTTAGGGTCAGGGGCTCGGGGATGACGTGGCAAGGAATATCGTCACAGTTTTCCACGCCCTCTAACCTTGTGACAGGTCACCCTGGGCACGTCAGTCATGCAACAACGCGTGTCCCTAGGACCGTCATTTGGCCATTATAACCTGCCAATTCATCATCTCCTCTATCTTATCACTATCTTTTCCTACCAAAGAACTACGTGTGACTTGATCCCCCCACCCATCGAAAAAATCAAGGGGGAGAAGTGCCGAAGATCCGGTAGAGAGAGAGAGAGAGACGGAGGAGAAGAAAGGAGAAAAGAGAGAAGAAAGGGGAGTACGTAGGCAGCTTGGGTTTCTCCCCAAGTCCAGTAACAAACACAACCAAAACCGACCATCGCCTCAAGTTCGAGGACGAGAAGAAGAAGAAAACCTGCTGGTGTAGGAAAAGTCATCGTGACATTTTCTTGCGTCAACATATATTAAAAAAAATGATAATGAATATGTTGTGGAAACATTTTGAAAGTGTATAGTCGGAGAAAACATGGTTGTAAGTCAAG
>JAVXUL010088376.1:0-23487 GCA_035590515.1 Trichilia minutiflora | reverse complement strand
GAGAGATAATCATACTTTAAGTGTAAAATGATAAATTTAACCCTTAATACACATACACTTTTATGTACTCATCACTAGGGCATGAGCATAATAACAATTAACTTTTGTTGTATTAAATATTTTATAAATTGTAACCTGTTAAAACTAGGATAATGTTTAGAATTGCATTGGATTAGACATAATTATTTATTTTATAATCTAAAATTATGTTTGATAATTTTTTTTTAAAAATGATTATTATTATTATTATTATTATTATTATTATTATTATTATTATTATAATATTTGTTTGGGTAATTTTCTTGAATCCAGTCCAAAAGTTCAAATCTAATATTTGGTTTGTATTAACCTTTTTGATCTATTATAATTACATGTTCCGAGACCTCGGTTACAGAAGAAACATTTTGAGATATTTTATAATCATTATTAGTATGAGATTTTGGAATTTATTTGTTTGGATAATTATTAAGAGTTTAGCATAGAAGCCTGGGTCCAGTCTATAGTCTACATTTCTTTCGAACTCATCATACAGTATGGTTATGAGATTTTCTACCATAGTAAAATGAACAGAGGTTCCCTTTGATTTGTGATAACATTCGAAACCACGAGTATCAAAGAAATGTCTCAAGTTACATATACCATTCATATATTCGAAGACTTATGATTATGTCTACGGTATGAGGTCCTCTATAGTGTTTCAGGGATCGACTGTTTTTTTTATAAGTCTATAAGAGATCTTAATTCAGTAATGAAAACTTGAGATTATTCAATAGTGACTATTCTGATCCTACAGTTAATTATAAGTATTCATTTACACGTATAATTAAGGGTTATTCCCATGACAATAATATTTTATGATTTGCATAATAAACTTTTAAGGAGAACCAATGAGAATGAAGCACGTATCGATATTTAATAATGCAAATAATTAAAATGTAACATATCCTATAATGATAGATAATAAAATTTATTTTATCATTTGTAAAAATATTCTCTCATTTTTTATAACAGTTTTTTAGCCTTTAGTTATGTTCTTCGAATTTTCTCACTAAATAAAATCTTTACTGATTTAAGTATCAGAGAATTTTCGCGAGAAAATCAATTTTATTTTTTATTATTTTTTGTATTTTCAGATAAGAACAAATGAAGAAGACGAAGGTCTTGGTGCAAAAGATAGTAGAAGAAAATAATTTCTCGCATCGACTATATTAAACTCTAAAAGTAGCAAAATTTAGTTGTTCTAAAATAAATTATTTCCTAATCTGAATGTATATTACAAAAAATAAATTATGGTTGATAAATGTATTCTTAAATAATTTGATAAACTATTTTATAAAAATAATCCCCTATATATTTTTGAAAGATATTTTCAAAATACAATAGATTAAAAAATAAGCAGTTTCAAACTTTTTTGTTAAACATAAATCTATCTCAAAATCATTAAACAAATTACTTGTTAGTTTTCAAAAGTATTATCACTAAAGGTGTCTATAGGGCCCAATTCGATAATTTCGGGTTGGGTCAAAAAATCGAAAAGGTTAAAACCGATTCGAATCGGTAGCTGTAACGGGTCAGTTCGGACTGATTTCACGGTTCGTATTTACTGAAATCGGTACGGAATCGGAAAGTGAACAGTGACAGGACAGTCCGGATCAGTTTCGGTTCAACTAGTTGGTTCACTGGGTTGTTGCCTTTTATTTATTTATTATTTTATTCGATGGGTTGAACCGACCTGAAATTATAAGGTCAATGGCCACACGGGCCTGGTCGATTCCAAATATCTGGAATCGGCACGACCTGTTTATATGACCCAAAATCAGCCCGATCTGGCCTGTGTGAATAGTTTATCAGATTGATTCGAACCCAATTTTTGACGGACTAAATCAAGTCGATTCGCAGGTAGACCCGATCCGTTAGACACCTCTAATTATCACATGGACTCTAAAATATATTTTAAAATTATTTATAAAATAATTATGTTATAATCTTTTTTTTATCAAATACTCCACTAATTGGTTTTCAAAGCAGATTATTTTATAATCTAATTTAAAATATATATTTTTTAATATAATGCAATCCCAAACATCCTTTAAATTGGGTTTTTTTTGTACAATACAATACTATTATGTATAAGAATATCTCTAATATATTTATAAATTATTTTTTTTAGAGATATCACGTATATAAAACATATAATATAAGTACAATTGAATTATATAATGTATTCAATTTTATCAATGATCAATTTTACAAGGTAAAAAAAAAGTTCACATTTTTAATTTTATTCTCTATTTTTAAAAAATCTTATTAACAATCATAAATTATCAACTCAGTAATTTATTTATTTTATTAATAATTAAAAGTTAAAAAAATTAATTTAATAAAATAATAAATAATAATCTATATATATATATTAAATAATATTTTTTAAAAATAATATTTATCAATATCATATAAAATATAAGTCTTTTCACATTAATAACGTAACATATTTTATATAAAAGTAATTCATTAATACATCTCTAATAATAATGTTATGTCCTGACATTATAGTTAATTGTTTGTAATTAAATTCTTAGGTATAAATCTATTTGTGGTATCAATATTTTATTTTTATATTGAATGGAATCAGGTATTATTATTAGCTACTTTCGATTGAAAGGAATGAAATGATTGATAATTAATCTTCATTTTCAATCAACAAATAATCATCAAAAAACCAAGCATTAATAATCTTGTGGAATATGATAATCGTAAACTTAGTAGCATGAACTTTAATTATTTACAATTTGTCAGATTGACAAGAACATGTAGAAAAAAAAACAAAAAAAACTTGGGTCAGTTGGCTACCACTTACATAAGATGACAAATATTAGCAAGACTTTTTAATGATTTTTTTTATTTAAATTAAATATAATATTAATCCCACTACACAAAATTAATTAATTAATTAATTAATTATGTTGACAAAACCCTTTTAATAATTGAAGAACCTGAAATCAATATTATGTCCGTGTTCAAAGGGACAGCTATGCTCAGCTTATGGATTGGTTTAATCATCATATATTAATTGAATACATTTTAATAAATTTCCTCCGCGCCCATGCAGACAGTGTACATGCAGACAAAGATGAAACTAATATTATATAATATAAATAAAAACATGTTGTTCCAAATATTTTTGTAAAATATATGTTGCAATTTTCATGAATAAGGCTTTTATTTTTTTTAATTGAATATCTAAAAATTTTAAATTTTAAATAAATTTAAATATGTAAATATAATCATTTTTCTTATTTTTTATTTGAAATATGAATATAAGTATTATTATTTATTTTTTAAATAAAAATTTAAACATTTATCTTTATATTTTTTAATTTTATATGTTAAATAAATAATAAAATATTAAATTTTATTATAGTTACTTATATTATAAAAAAATACATGTTATCAAATTTAAAAGAAAACTTAATAAATCTAAACTAAATAAAATAAAATAATAAAAATGATAATTTTATTATTTTATGATAATCAAATTTTTAAGTTGTATTATTTTTTAATGAAAAATATGTAGTTTTAAAAATAAAAAGCAAAGTTTTAGATTTTTATATAAATAAGAATGTAAATAAATAAATTAAGGATATTTTTATATTTATATTAAGACAAAAATTTTAAAAATATTTTTTGTTAAATAAATAGTATTTTAGAAAGTTCGTTAAGTTAAAAAATAAATGATTTTAAATAATTAAATATAAAAAAGGGCCTCCAAATTTTAGACTGTTGATGGGGTGTTATGGATCAAATTAAGAGCGTCATTTTAGGCTGTAGTACAGCTAATTTGAGCCCTTTTTTGGTAAAATTTTGTAAAAATTTTACAAAAGTGTGCTCACTTGTTACCACTTTAATGTACTTCAAATTGGGGTGGCATCTTGAAATTAGTCCGTTTTCTCATATCGACAGTATTAATGTGGTGGAAAAAATATGGCTAACATTTGATAGTACACCGCTGTAGACGGGGTGGAACTGATCGGTATAGCTAACACTTTCAAATGCTGTATTTGGGTGTTTCGTTTTCATTATAATTGTTTATTAATATTTGTGATGGCTCGATTTCCACGCAATAACAGCAATCCATGCATTAATTACAGCGAGAAGTGAACTCTTGCACGTTAATAGAAACCATAAAGAATGGCAATAATACACAATACGTAGAGTGTGTACAAGCCCTCAAATGATATAGTTATTTTATATTAATATTTAATATTTAAATACTTTATTAGAACTCAATTTAAAAGATTAGATATATTAATTATTTATAGGTATTCATCTTTGTGAACTTGTGATATGGATTAAATTCGAGATCTTTTTCTATAATACTTAAGTCAAAGATCTTTGAGACTATGTCATTATTTGAGGTCGCATCTCTTAAAGATATGTCTCGGACATATTTATTTTAGATCTAAAACTACTTGACCTATACTTATTCAAAATCTAAGACTGTTCGATATAGGTCATCAAACTCCATCAACTTATACAGACACACACTCTACCTATAATTTTCTCTCTCTAAACTTATCTTTCGTATTCTCTTGATTTTCACTTAACTTACATATATAAGTAAAATATTCATCGACTTAAATATCGAAGGATTTTCGTCGAAAAATTAGCTTTACCTCTTAGAATTCCTTATGTTTTGCAGTCTATGAAGATAGTGAACGAAGGAGAAGAAGCTGGCATTTGAGGTTGAAAAAGGTATTAATTTCTTACATTAATATTTAGCAACGTCTGTGGGAATATACAAACAAAAAGCTAGTGAACTACTAACTTTATCAAAGATGACAACCACAAGAGTTTATCCAACACGGAGGCATGTATCAGAGCGGAGAAATCCAGAAGAAGACTCCATTGAGGTAACGACAGCAGCAAATAAGGATCAAAATATGTTATAGGAGATTCAGAGCACGTAAGCTCCAAATCTAACTCAAAAGATATTGGTACTCGCATACTACAATGTACGAGAGAAATAGATGAAATATCTTAGTTGTTACAACAATTTCATAATAATGAACAGCAACATATTAAAAAAAATCAGCAAATATAAATGCTGATCAAGGAGATTGTAGAAATGAAAAAGATGTTACAAATGGAGTCATTTGGGCTAAAAGTACTGACTGAAGCAGTAGAAAGTAGCACTCCACGATCAGAGAAGGTCATGAACAATAATGATAGAGTGAGAGAAAAAACTCCAAAGAGAAAATATAATATTGCTGAGAAAGGGAAAGAAAAGGCTATAGAGGAGCCTCTTTTGAAGAAGATGGGAGGCAGGAATGAGAACGCGTCTTTCAAGATTCATAAAAGGCGCCATCATGAATCTACTTGCTTCTCTCAAAGTCTAGAAACTGATTATGAGAAGTCCCACGAAACTAGTTTATCTTCTGATGATATGAGGGTAATCTTTGAGCCAAAACAAAAGAGGGAGCGTGAAGTTTCTAGACGATATAATTCATGTCGAGAAGAGGATTGGGGAACTGTTAGCAAGAAAAAGGATGTTAAGGCCTTGGTAAGGAAATTTGTCGAAGAAATAAATAGTGAGAAAGTGCAATCTCGAGGCGAGAATACTGAGTTTATTCAACAAACAAGGCCATATTCAAAGTCTCCTTTCATTCTGAGGATTTTGAGCTTAACTTTACTCTAAAAATTCAAAATGCCAGATATTACTCCATTTTTTGAGAAAACAGATCTTTCTCTTCACATGAACTTTTTCAAGGAGATAATATTAATTCAAGGTCTGAATGAAGAAAAAATGTTTCATTTGTTCCTGTTAACGCTGGAGGGACAGGCGAGAAAGTGATTTGTTGGCCTGACTTTGGGGAGTATTAGGGATTTTGAGCAGTTGTATGACATTTTCACAAAGGAATTTAGAGGAGCAGTCCTCATTATCAAAACCTCGAGTTCTCTATTGTTGCTCAAACAGGGAAATAGAGAAAGCCTCAAGAATTTTACGAAGAGATACCATGACGAGGTGATTGAGTTGGAGGCTTTCCATCATTCTTTGATGTTAGAAAACCTAAAATAGAATTAAAGATTAACTGGGCATGGTACGCGGTGTGTAAATCCTCTGTGACTATATACGAGATTGCTCGGAGGAAGTTGCTTAATAAGATAGAGGTAAAGAATCAGGTGATACTGAAGATGAAAGAGGAAAAAACGGTAGGTGTTCCTATAAGGGACAATAATAGTTTCAATAAGCCTTAGAATAAGAAATGAAAGAATGAGAAGAGAAAATTTTCTGATGAGAACCGTGGAAGAAACCGTACATTAGAATACATCAAAACAAAAAGATGTAGAAAAGATTCTTATGTAAGAGAAAAGAGATCGTTTCGGAGGGATGATCCTATACGAATAGGCAGTTGCAGGAAAGGAGAAAATTTACACCCCTAAATGCACTCTTTTCACAAATACTAAAGGAGATTAAGAGGCAGATAACTCTTTTATTAGATCCTCGTCTAGTTAAGTCAAAACCAATAAGAGATGCGAAAAACAAATTCTGTGAGTTTCATCAGGACATAAGGCATCTCACAGATGACTGTTTTGATTTACAGGATCAGGTAGAAGTCTTGGTCAGAAATAATTATCTGAACAAATTTCTAGCATAGGATAATGAAATGGCACAGGATCCGAGATCAGGTAAATATTGAAATGACACTGACCATCGAGTGATGGTGATCATGAAAAGCCCTACTTTGACTTAAAATTCAAACAGAGCTCGAAAGAATTATTCTCGGTATTTGTTTTTGAGTTTAACTATTGAGTCACACATGATAAATGTACAAGCTGAAAAGAGATCGAAGGTGGTCTCAGTTCTAATAATGTTTACTGATGAAGACGAGTGTGAAGTTCATTATCCACACGATGACGCCCTGATAGTGACATTAATTGTTGGAACTTCTCAAGTTGGAAGAATTTTGATTGATACAAAAAGTTCAACCAATATCATTTTTAAGAAAACTCTGGATTCCTTAGGTATCGAAGATTTGAGACTAAGGCCTGTTGAGACCGCTCTACATGGATTTGGAGAATATTGTGTGTATCCCTTAGGAACAGTATAATTATTGATGACTATAGGTAATAGATCGTATCAGAAGACTATAATCGTAGAGCTTTAAATTATAGATCTTAAAATGTTATACTCCATGATCTTAAGAAGATCTTTCCTTAGATCCACCAAAGCAGTAGAGAACGTTCATTATTTGAACCTTAAATTTCGAGCAGAAGATAAAGTCAAAATTGTGAAAGGAAGCTAAAAAAAACTCGATTATGTTTTGCTACTGCGTCAAGGAGCTTCTATTGCATTTATAAACGTTCGTTGAAAGAGACGATAGTGGAACAAGAAGAAGATGATCATTAAGAAAGAATATTTCAGAATCTAAATGAAAAAGTCAAACAATAGCATAAATCATCATCTGTCAAGCCGATAGAGGAAATGACAACGGTAACATTAGATGACAGACAACCCAAAAGAGTAGTGAAAATTAGGTCTAACTTGACCGTCGAGCAAAAAACGTCATTAACTGAAGTACTGAGATAGAATATCG
Organism: Trichilia minutiflora; assembly: GCA_035590515.1. Classification (NCBI taxonomy): domain Eukaryota; kingdom Viridiplantae; phylum Streptophyta; class Magnoliopsida; order Sapindales; family Meliaceae; genus Trichilia; species Trichilia minutiflora. Next base: position 15,892 of record JAVXUL010088376.1, on the reverse strand, counting down.
ATGTATTTACCTAGTCCCATAACAACATATCAAGAATCAGCACTCGAGTCATCTCCTACCACCTAATTGTGGATCTAAAATTCAAACCTGTGACCTAGAAAAGAAGAACATTCAATGCTAAACGAAGAGAGGCCATTAAAACAGAAGTAGTTAAGACTAGTGGCGGAATGTGAATGAGTGTAATAAATACGATAGTTATTGAGCAGTGTTTAAATTTTTAATTAAAATTTCTTTTTAATTAAAAGTTGGGAGGCTTGATGTTTGGACAATTCACCAGAGCTCAGGCTAAAAGCCCAAGCCTATTTTTCAGAGGTATCCATCTTCCTGAACCCACGATATAGAATAAATTTGAAATCTTCTTCTATGACACTCAAGCTAAAGATCTATGAGGCTACGTCATCATATGAGGCCACGTCTCCTAAAGATATATCTCAGATTATTCACAGAAAATATAATTATCTGAGACTTAAGACTACTCGACCTATATTTATCCGAGATCTAAGACTGCTCAGTATAAGCCATCAGACTCCATCAACTCTTTATGGTATTCATTCATACACGTGGCTAAATACTATCCCCATGACAATTGCATCCCATAATTCAGTAACAAACTTTCAGAAATAACCAATAAAAGGGAGATACGTGTTTATGGTTATGGATGTAAATGATTGAAAAGTAACAAAACCCAGAAATAAAAGGAACAAATTCATTCCTTACGGGTAAAAAATATTCTGATTTTACACAAACACACACTTTACCTGCAATTTTCTCTCTCTAAGCTTATCTTTTATGTTCTCTTGATTTTCTCTTAACTTACACACACAAGCAAAACCCTTACTGACTTAAGTATCAAAGGATTTTAATTGAAAAATCGATTTTATCCTTTAAAACTTTTTGTGTTTTATAATCTAAATAATACAATAAACGAATGAGAAGAAGTTGATACTTGAAGTTGAAAAAGATATCAATTTCTTATATCAACATTTGATATTTAACATTTATCTCATATAATTACAGCTTAAAAATTATTTTACAAGAATATTTAATATAATTATAGATTAAAAATTATTTTAGGAGAATATTTAAAATTTTTTAAAATAATTAGAGAGTAATTAAATTATTTTACGAGAATAATTAAAATTTTTAAAATTTTAACATAGCATCTACTTATTAGATAATTAAAATATATATTAAATAATTGTAAATATTTAATATTTAATAAATATCTATCATACTATTTGTTATATCATTTGAAATTAAAATTTAAATGTGTAATCTTATTGATAATAATAATAATAATAGAAATATACATTTTTTACATAAATTAAAATAATATTTAATGTGGTATTATAAAATATATAATTATAATATAACTTTGTTATATTAATTTGCCACGATAACTTGCATATCAAAATAGTATTACGAATAATTAGATGGAATTTAGAAGAGGTGTAACCTTAACCGTCCATAGAGTTATCGTGCTTCCAACCAAGCCAAAAACCATATGTCGGTGGAGGATCTGGGCTGGCGTCATGTAATCGATCGCAGCCGTCCACTCGGGCGTGTTATTTATAAGGACCAGCCTGGCAATCTTGGGAGCACGTGGAACACAGCTGTACGGGATTTGGACCCGCAAATTAACCGAACAAAATTCGAAGACGCCCTACACCTCCAAACGTAATACCCTCTAAGTTTAGCTAAACTACAAAAGTACCATTCGAAAATGGTAACCATCGTTGCTCACCTTCCGTTTGTATCCGACACTACCAGCTTGCTTAGCTCCAAGTCATCAACATGAACCGTATATTATTAAATATAAAGTCAACGGTATTTGTTCATTCACAAACATAAAATACTGTAATCTTCTCCATTAGACAACTATAAATTAATGGAATAAAATACATCTTGTCCTTAATTTTTTTTTCCATTTCTCTATTATTTAAAGTATTATTTGTTATTAGTATCCAATAATCTCTAACATAATCCTTATTAAAATATATATTAATATAATTTTTTTATTATAACAATATTAACTAGCATTCTATCTAAAAAAAAAAAATTGTGAAAGATCAACTTCTAAAATAGTTGTGCTGAATAAGAAATGATTGAGTGTCACGCAGTTGTAAATGATTTTATTTAATGGTAATAGGAAGTTGCATATTTTTATATTGTAATCAAAATTTGATATTATAAGAATAATCAATAATAGTCTGGTTACAAACATATTTAATAAAAATGCACAAATAATTTTTTATTTAAATAAATAAGAAATTTTAAAAACTTAAATCCTATTAACAGTAATTAATTGTGATATAAGACAAATTATTTTTATAAATTATGAGGTATAAACTAATGTAATACTATTATATAATAATTACATTATTAAAAAATTTTATTTATTTTTATTAATAATATTAATTTTTTATTTTTATTCAATTACTATTATTATGATATATTACTTTAAATAAATAATTATTTTTTAATATTATTACATTCCTATTACAAATAACCTAAAAGTATGATTTTTTTAAATCACAACATCATTGTCTATATATCTAAATATAATAACTATTCGAACAAAAATGAGTTTAATGAAAGTATATATATAAAAAAATGAATCCTAATGAATATCTTGATGTGAAAGTAAAATATACTTAGGGCAAGAATTTAAAATTATTTTCAAACTCTTTTATAAATTCAATTATATAAATTAATTTTGTAAAGTAATATTAGTGTCACATTTTTATATTTTTACAATAATTGTAAAAAAAATAAAAAATTGTAGCAATTCGGTCTTAAAGGACGGGGAGTGGTATTAGGATGAAAAAACTTGAATGAGAAATGATTCTTAGTAAACTATTAAGATAGGTGAGGATAAAGATGAATAGAGTTTTGTATTAAAATATGAGAGAAAATTACTATATTATATATATAAAGTTGATCATAAATTGTTAATAAAATAATTTGAAATGGATTTGAATCCATTATTAATAGCAAAATTGTGCGATCTTATAAAGTTAAGTCAAAATAAATAATATTATTGATAACATTGGACTAAATTTTATAATTTGATATTAGAATAAACTTTCCTTTAATATGCTGGTGTGAGTTTGAGTATGAATTAGACGGAAGTTAGTGGACCTGTAATAATCCAATCCTAAAAAATGAGGAATGATGTCCGAACAAGAAAGCTTAAATAAGAAGTGACTCTTAGTATTTTGCTAGAATGACTAGGATAAGGATAAATTGATTTTCGCATCGAGATGAAAAAGAAAATTATTAGATTATATATATATATATATATATATATTTGGTCTCAAATTATTAATGAGATTTTTTTTAATGGGTTTGGATTTATTATCAAGAAAAAAATTATGTAAAACAAAAATGGGTTAAGTCTTATAAAAATAATTTATACTATATTTATTATTATATTAATTTATATAAAAAAATTATATAAAGAGTTTGTTTATATATTATTACAGTATTTTGTTATATTTTTACTTATTTTATATTATTTTTTATCAAATTTATTTCTTTACCTAATTTGTAGTTCTCAACAAGATGGATAGTAAGTGATTGTTGATCATCATGTAAAATATATGGTACACACTAATGTATTATTATTATTATTATTATGTGTCAGATTTTGTTGACTTAAATTTTTTTACATAAAAAAAAATGAAATTAATACAAAACATAAACAAACTTATCCTATTCAAAAGCAAAAATATATATATTAGGACAAGAATTTTCCATACCCATTTTCTTTGAAATAATAAAGTAGAAAAACATGAATAAAATCAATAAATTATTTTAAACTCAATCATACAAATTAATATAACAAATTTATATTACTATCATATTTTTATAATTTTATGTGGATAAAATTTTGTTTAAAATTTAAAAATAAAAAATAATTATATAATTATATGACATTAACTATTACTATGATGTCAAGGCCCAAGGGCAAGGGACATTCCCTTTGCAGTGTGATGATTAAAATTTTCTATTTTATCTTATTGTCAATATAGAGAAGTGCAATGCAAAAAGATGAAAAGATTATTTGGTTGGTCTGTCGTGGATGAATGATGATATTCTAAACTTGTTATCTGGTATTTCATGTTCTACACTTTTTATCTTGCTTTATGTATGCCTTGATTTCTGATCAACAGATGCTCAACCACGTGATCTCTTTCAAACCATCCTTTACTCAACTCAGCCGCTTAAGATCCGATATATCCTTAATTTTATATACTTGTAAAAAAACTATTATGTTAAGAGTGCTTAACATTTTTTTTTTAATATTTAAATAAATTAAGATTTTAATATGTTATTAAGAATGACAACTGAATACTGTAATTGAAATGTTCCACCTAACACATTTATATTAAAGAAACACTAATTTCTGTAGGTCTAAAACTAAAAATAGGAAAATGGGTTACCTTAACATAAATTAAGAGAAAAATACAAAAAAAGAAAAGAAAAAGTATTTGTAAAAATTATTTATATTTATATATTTTTAAGGAACGTCCAAAGTAACCAATATTTAACTTTAATTAATAATTAAGAAAATTTTGGCTTCATTTGTAATTTCATTCCTTAACTAACTAAACAATTTCCTTCTCCTAACACAGTGGCTTCTCTTGTAATTTAGAACAAATCCGAACCGTATTCCCCAAGCGCTTCCCTGGACTAGCAGCCTCTCTTTTAAGTTTTAACACTACACTCACTCAATAACTCCATAGCCGAAAAAACTCACGGAAACTCTCGTTCTCTCCTCTCGACGACGACGCAAATGGCGAAGCTACTCCTCTCTCTCCTCTTCTTCTTCTCTGCTACCGTCACTATCTCCAAAGCCCATAACATCACGCGCATACTCGCTGACCACCCGGACTTCTCCACTTTCAATCATTACCTGACCGTCACCCACCTTGCTGCAGAGATCAACCGACGAACCACCCTCACAGTATGCGCCATCGACAACGCAGGAATGTCGGAACTGCTCGCCAAGCATCCCTCTATCTACACCATTAAGAACATTCTCTCACTTCACATTCTCTTGGATTACTTTGGCGCTAAGAAGCTCCACCAGATCACGAACGGCACCGCATTAGCTGCCACAATGTTTCAGGCAACCGGAACCGCCCCTGGATCATCTGGGTTCGTTAACATAACGGATTTGAAAGGCGGGAAAGTGGGCTTTGGCGCACAAGATAATGGCGGAAATCTCGACACTTACTTTGTTAAAGCCATCGAAGAGAAGCCTTACAACATTTCTGTGATTCAGATCAGTAAAGCTTTGTCTTCTGAAGTGGCAGAAGCTCCCGCCCCCGGCCCCGGTGAGCTCAATCTCACCGGAATCATGTCTGCTCACGGATGCAAACTGTTTGCTGATACTCTGTTGGCCAACACTGAGGCTTCCAAGACTTATCAGGTCAGAAGATGAATCAAATTTCTAATTTTTCGAATACACGAAGAAATGCTTGCGTAATTTCATAGATGTCAAAAATTGAGTGAAAAAAATTACTATTATACAAGATTAAAATGATCTCATTTTTGTTCCTAATTTTGGTCTTTGGAAATGATGACTACTGTTTTAGCAATCTCAGTAATTTCAAGAAATTTATAGATCTGGGTTATCTGAGAGAAGAGTGATGGTTATGAATTATTCTGATAGCAAACGGGGAAATTTTTTATGCAGAGCACCGCAGAAGGAGGATTGGCAGTGTTTTGTCCACTTGACGATGCCTTCAAGGCATTTTTGCCGAAGTATAAGAATTTAAGTGCAGCAGCCAAGACTTCATTTCTTGAATTCTTGGCTGCGCCGGTTTACCAATCTTTGGACACGTTGAAATCCAATAATGGACCAATGAACACATTGGCTACTGATGGAGGAAAGAATTTTGCATTCACAGTACAAAATGAAGGTGAAGAAGTTACATTAAAGACCAAGGTTAATACAGTAAAAATTACTGGGACTTTGATCGATGAGCAACCACTGGCAATTTACACAACAGATAAGGTTTTGTTGCCAAAGGAGTTGTTTAAAGCAGCTCCAACTCCAACTCCAGCTCCGGCACCAACCCCGGCAGAAGCAGCAGATGCCCCGAAGGCCCATAAGCACCATAAGGCTACTCCCTCCCCTGCGTCTGATGCACCAGCTGATTCACCTGACGGTGATTCGGCAGATCAGACAGCTGATGATAATATTGGTGTGAAGGTTGATGTTTCAAGTATTCTTGCTATGGGGTTGAGCTTGTGTTTAGGATTTGTGGTGTTGTAAGTTGTCTGTTTTGTGTAGTATTTCTTTTTTAGTTTTTGAGGAATAACTGAGGCCTTTATGCTTTAGTTTATCAGTGAATACTCATATGATCTGGATCTGTGTTTGTTTTTTCCTTTTTTCCTTTTGATTTTGATATTTTGTGTGGTAATTTGTTTTCAGAATTTTTGTGTTGGAGGAGGATTTTCTGTTTATGTAAGCTTGCTATTTGTTTCCTTATTGGTGTAAGCTATTTGTTAGGAAGGCAAATAATCTATACACATTGTTATTGGCAATCTCATAAACTAGGAAGATTTCACCATTTATTACCATTTTGTTGTTTTGATTAGGACGAATTGTTGATATTGATATAACCCTTTTGTTTTCTATTTTCATAGCTCTTAAGTAAACAAATGGTTCCTAACGTAAAAATTGGTTCTTTTCCCAATAGCTCAATGAAAAACCTGAGATGAAGCTTGTGATTTCTTCTTTTTCTGACGATGTCATTTTCTTGGTATGAAACTTGCTTTGAACTTTCACTTTTACATAAACCTCCCAAATTTTATCACTAAAGTTCATTTTCTTAACGTTACATAAATCGGACTTTTCTGTCTTCTTTTCCTACCAGAGCACGGAAGGGATAATTATTCACATATCTATTCGAATTTCTAGCATGGTTCCATTCGGTCTTATTAGATCCACCTTATATAATGAAAGGGCCCGGAAAACTTTATTTACTGGAGCTTAAATTTTTGGGGGTTCCAATTTAAGAACAAGAACTCTCTTTAATCGACAACGATAAACCATAAAAAGAAATAAATTAAAAATATTATTAATAAATTTAGTGAATAAACTCACAAATAGCAAGCCTATTTATATTAATAATAATCTTAATTTTAAACCAAAAAATATATATATTAGAATTGAACCTAAACTATGATTCAAATAATAAACTAAAATTTTACATAAAAAACAAATCAAATAAGAATTCTAATTAAATATTACTCAATTAAAATAGACAACTCTATTTGACAATTTGTTATGACATCTGGCTATCGAGAAGACTGACTTGGTTTTCTTTTGTCCACCTCAATCCCTTCAAATCTTTCCAACTCATGATCACATGATCGATCACTTAAATCAATCAGTTATTTCAGGAAATAAGAGTTTGGTTGATTTTCCTGAATAAACAAAATCGCTCACTCCAGAAAAGCAAGAGACAAAATTATGTGAGTTGTGTATACAACATACACTAACTTACCGTTTGACTTATCAAAATTACAATTCAATCAATCCCAAAAGGAATCAACAGCTAGTCACTTGGACTAATTGATGATATTGGAAAACTAATACGCATCCTAAAAATTGGGGATAAAGATTGAGGAGGGAACACTAACGAGTAAAAAACATTACACAGGACAATAAATCATTACCATAAATATAGGCAAATTAAAGGATAAAAGCTGGTTCTGGGTAGCGATTACATGCCATGTATAAAAGGTATTATTTTTCAATTCTATTAACGAAAACGTTGTCTTAATCAATGTAAAATGTCTCTTATCAAGTATTGTTCAAATATATATATATATATATATATATATAACACAATTAAAAAATGGAATCACATTTCTGTCTTTTTGGAAGGTCTTTCGCAATATCAATTTTTTAACTGAAGAATGAGTGGAGTTCAACAAAGATTAACGAAAGGAAGCTGCCCATTCTATTTTCTCGGTATATATAAAAGATAAGCAAATTTGGATCCAGAACAGATCTAGGGAACCGAAACAATACCCAATGTAGGTGTAGGACAAACAAGAATGTAACGATTGTATCAAAATTTCAGATAACAAATACTCGTAGTAATTAATACTATCATTTCATAACAAATGTTGTGTAATTGCTACGCGTAGAAAAAATATTAGTAAATATGAATCAGAAATGGTGAAATTATAAAGATAGAACGGAGGGCATGCGATGGTTGTATGGTACAAGAATTTCATTCATAAAAACATGATTGATGATGGGGAACATCAACAGCTAGATTACATCAGGCTTACACAAACCAATACAAAATTAAATTATCTATATATGCCAAAACCTGAAAGAAACGTGCATGATGCAAGAACAAGCCTAGAACGAAACCGCAAATGAAGCTACCGATATCAGAAAGGAAATGAAAGAGAGAGGGGGATGACGGAAAGGAGAAAAATTCTCGTTCGGAGGATAATTATAAGTATTCGGAAGTGGGACGTATGGCAGCACTCCACTGGAGCTGTAGAACAATTGCTTTGAACTTCAGGTGGTTGTGGTGGAGCTCCATACGAAGGATAACCGGAAGCCGGAGGAGGCGGAGCTTCATACAGAGGATAGCTCGAAGGTGGTGGAGGTGGCAGAGTATGGCATGGATAGGAACAGATTGTGATGGCAAAGCATTGTTTTTGGAAATCTGCGTTGAGCTTGAAAAATCGAGGTCAAAAAATAAAGGCGAAAGTGCTAGAAGGAAAACAAAATTTGCTGGAACCATCCTGGGTAACTTTTGTTACCAGAAAATCTATGGGATTTGGTTTGATTGAGGCAACTGGGGACAGGAACTGACAGCCTCTGAGTTTGGTGGTGTTGAACTGTGAAGAAGATTCTACCCTTGTTCTAATACTTGATCACTAGAATCCCTGGGACTGTTTTCTTCGTTTTCTTGTGCATTCCGGTTTCGGTGCCGCATGGCAGACCACCTATCATGTTTATGTACAAGTAGCTATAAACTTATTTGCAAGGAAGTGGATATATCTAAAGATGAAGACAAATCACAGATGACAAGGTCTTTCCTTTATTTCCTTAATCCCAAATCTTTCGTTCAATGCTTCCAACTCCAAGGCGGCTTTCTCGTTGTATAGATCATTAGTTTGATATTTGTAAAATACATTTCAAGAATGATGGCCATTATTTCTACCATCATCCAAAGCAGAGTAAAATTTCAATAGATAGATTATCAAATGGTCAAATTAAGTCATATGGTGAAAGTGTTAGTAATGAAATTGTTGTGGGTAAGGTTTTGAGGAGTTTAACTTTAAAATTTGATCATGTAGTTCCTGCAATTGAAGAATCTAAAGACTTATCTACTTATGCATTTGATGAATTGATGAGTTCTTTATTAGCCCATGAAGTTAGGCTTAGTAGATCCCATGAAAAGGTTGAGGAGAAGGCCTTTCAGGTGAAGGGGGAGTCTTTTTACAATGGAAAGTCAAAAAATTCAGGAGGCTAAGGACAAGGCAGAGATGGTTTTCGTGGTCAAGGTCATGGTAGTGGTAGAGGAAGAAGTCAATCTGTAGAACAACACCAGTACAAAAGCACCATTCAATGTCGATATTGCAAGAAATTGGGTCACAAAGAAGCTGATTATTGGACCAAGCAGACGGATGAGTAGAAGCCAAGTCAATTTTATCAAGAAAATTAAAGAGGAGAGTAAGCTATTCATGGGTCATACTTATATTGATGATGCCTACAATGGAGTGTGGTTTGTGGACATCAAATATTCCAATCATATGTCCAGAGCAAAGTCGATGCTCAAAGAGCTTGATGAGTCACAAAAAGGCAAAGTTTGACTTGGAGACAACAAGCAGATGCAAGCTCGAAGGAAAAAGAATTGTTGCCATCAAAATCGCACAGGGTAATATAAAACTTTCCATGATGTGCAATATGCTCCTAATTTAGCTTATAATTTGTTGAGTGTGGGTAATTGATAGACGGTAGATACTCTATTTTGTTTGATGATGGTGGTTGTTCTGTTCAAGATAAGAAAACAGGTCAAACAATAGTTAACATTCCTTTGACACAAAATAAAATGTTTCCGTTCAAGTCTCTAATGTGAAAATTTATGCCTTAATTACTGAAGCTAGTAATGCAAAAATGTGGAATTTGTGTTATGGGCATTTGAATATGAAAGGGCTGAAATTGTTGTCCCAGAAATATATGGCTTTTGGATTACCAGAAATTGATGGTCTTGATTTTTGTAAAGGATATGTTTATAGGAAACAAAATAGAAAATCTTTTCCTGTAGACCAGTTTTGGAGGGCTTCTGATTACATGTTGATGTTTATGGTCAAATGAGTATTTAATTATTTGGTGGGGGTATATAATTTTTGTTGTTTACTGATGACTACAACCGCTTGGGGTGTATTTCTTAAAATTCAAATAAAAAACTTTTAAAACTTTTTAGAAATTCTAGGCTTTAGTAGAGAAGCAAAGTTGACATTCTATAAAGGTTCTTCATTCGGATATAGGTGGTCAATTTACCTCTAATGAATTTAATATTTTCTACGAGGAAAATGGTATTTACATATTGACGACACTATATACACCAGAGCAAAATAGAGTGATAGAATGGAAGAATCATATAATAGTTAAAATCATCAGAAATATGATGAAAATAAGTGGTTGTTCCAAATCAATTTTGGGCAGAAGGAGTGGCAACAACAATGTATCTTTTCAACATCTCACATACAAAGGTTGTCATGAATCGGACCTCATATGCTTTGGTTACTTCTCCTTCTCACCACAAACTTGATAAAATATCAAAAAAATGTTTTTTTGTTAGGTATAACCCTCAATCCAAAGCATATATGCTGTATAACAAAATGAAATGTGAAGTGATTATAAGTAGGGATGTTAAATTTAATGAAGAAGAAAAGTGGACCTGTAGTAATAGCAATGTAATATCATTTGCAACTTAAATTTCAGAAGATGCTTCCACTCTTACAATAGAACCTCCTCATGCATATAGTGAGAGTAGCTCAACATCTAGCCACTCCCCCACCAAGTAGCCTATCCACTCCAACAAGTTCTCACTTACCCTTAAGCTCTTCTCTAGAAACTCTTCCAAAGAAATTTCGTTTCTTGAGGTAGATTTATGCTCTTTGTAGTTTTGCTTTATATGTTTCTAACCCTACTTGTTATGATAAAGCTGCAAAATTTCAAGTGTGGTAGGATGCAATGAATGAAGAGATGTCAGTTATACAGAAAAACAAAACTTGAGACTTGGTTACTCTATTAGACTCAAGTGGTTGTACCAACCAAGTATCATCTTGATAGAACGATTCAAAAGCATAAAGCTCACTTGGTGGCAAAAAGGTATTCTTAGCAACAAGGTGTTGACTTTGAAGAAACTTTTTCTCCAGTTGCTCGCTTTAAAATGGTGAAAACCTTTCTATCCTTGGTTGCATAATTAAATTGGTTGGTGTACCAATTTGATGTTAAATTCGTATTTCTGAATAGCAAGTTAGAAGAAGAGGTGTATGTCGCTCAACTTGAAGGCTTTGTTAATGTGATGACAATAAAGTCTAAAGGTTAAAAAAAGGCTTCATATAGCCTTAAGTAACTCCCCATGCATGGTTTAACAAAATAGACTCTTATTTCCAGAAGAATGGATTTGGAAGGAATAAAGATGAGCCAAAGCTTTATGTAAAGCAGCAAGGTAAATCTAAGCTTTTGGTGGCGTGTCTTTATGTTGATGACATAATTTATATGGGGTCTTATGACTCTCTTGTTAAAGAATTTAAAGCTTACATGATAAAAAAAATTTGAGATGTCAGATTTGGGTTTGTTGCATTATTTTCTTGGGTTAGAGGTGAACCAAAGTGTAGATGAAATTTTCATTTCTCAAAGAAAAAATGTAATTGGTTTACTGAAAAGGTTTAATATGTTGAATTGTAAAGTAGCCTTGTCTTCTATGAATGTAAATGAGACACCCATTGTAAATGACGGTACTGGTACGGTAAGTGTAGAGTATTTTAGGAGTATGGTTGGCAGCTTGAATCATTTGTCTCATATAAGATCTGATAAAGTATTCTGTATCAGTATTGTTTCTAGATTTATGCATAGTCAACAATGTATTACCTTAAGATAGTAAAAAGTATCCTTTGTTATATTATTAGAACCGTTGATTTTGAAATCTAGTACTCAAAAGTATCAGACTTCAAACTTCTTGGTTATACTGATAATAATTGGGCAAGTTGTTTGGATGATAGAAAGAGCACTTTAGGTTATGCTTTCTCCTTTGGTTACGGTGCTATTTTGTGGAGTTCAAAGAAGCAAGAGATCATGACCTTGTCATCGTGGGAAGCATAATATAATATTGTAACGAGATTAGTTTATCAAGCAATTTGGTTAAAGAGATTGTTGGCTGATTTTCTTCAAGTTCAAGAAGGTGCAACTCAGGTATTTTATGACAATAAGGCAACATTACTACGACAAAAATTCTAACCTTTCAAGTAGAACGAAGCATAGTGATGTTTGCTATCATTTCATCTGAAATCTAGTAGTCAAAGGAACAATTGTAATGAAGTATTGTGGAGCGAACGAGCAAGTTATCGATATTCTTACCAAGTCGCTTTCGCATGCTAAACATGAATATTTTATATTTCAGATGGGAGTAACAAACTTTTAAGTAAGGGGAGTGTTGAGTAATGCATCAAACTTAGTGGCTGATTTAATTCCTGATTTCTTAGTTTTTTATATCTTATTTGATCAATTAGCATGTTTATTTTATTAAAGATCTTTTAGTTGAGAGTGATGTATTAGTGGGTTATGTTTATCTACTTTCTATTTTATTTGTTTATTAGCCTTAGTATTACTTTTCTATGAAATGAAATTGGTAGTAACCTTACTTTCACTAAAAATCTTGTTTTGGCTTATATAAATTTTAATTCTCAATAGGAATTTAGTCAGAATTCTACACTTTCCTGCTAAATTTTAATTGAAATAGGGTTCAAAGTGTGTTACATCTTTTTTCTCCTTCTTTGCTACATCTCACATTCATAAATATTGTGTTAGACCCCGTATTTTTTAATAAGGATATTTTCATATTTTCATAAATGTACACCTGAGTTCGGTGTAGATTGATGGCATTTGGATGGTCGAAATGAGATTTCAAATGAATTAGGTAGAGTAAGAAAAGGAAATGGACAACAAAAAATGATCGAAAGATCGACCGTTATTGGAAGTGGAGGCAGGGAGCATTCGGTCGAACGAATGCTTGGATTCGTTTAAATAAATGCATTTGATCGAACGAAGGAGAAGTTCGTTCGAACGAATATGAGGACCAAAAATTTCAGAGAGTCGAGGGATTTTTCGATCGAACGAATTTGAAGTTTGATCAAACGAATTGACATTCGACTGCACGAATGGTTGGCTCGATCGAACGAAATTTGGCCAAGATTTTTCAGAGAATTGTCGAAGATTTCGATCGCACGAAGGATATAGTTCGTTCGAATGAAACCAATTTTGATCGAACGAATTGGTCGATTCATTCGACTGAATCGCCTAAAAGTTCAGTGAAATGATCGAAATTGCCCCTTTTAGAATTTTCTTCCTTCACAGACTCTGAGGGTATTTTAGTAATTTTATACCCATATTATAAATATGGGTAAATAGTAGAAGGGAGTCATTTTCTTTCTCTCTTTTCTCTCCCGTTCTCTCGTTTCTCTCTTCTCCCTCTCTACATATTTCTTCTTCTCTGATTTCTTGCTTTCTAACTGATCAAACGAAGTTTTCACTTCGAAATCCATCACTCTACCATCTCCTCTACATCCTACAACCTTTGTTTCGTCGTTTTGGTCAAGAACGCGAAGAGGAGAAATTGAGGTTTGGAGCCTAGCTTGAGTTCCTGAGTAATCGGAGCTATATTTGACGACTACAGGCTCCTATCAATTTGTGGGTAAGCTCATTCTCTCGTTTATGCCGTTGATTTTCATTTATAGTAGTTTTGTGATGTTGGGTATTATTCATCTGCTTATGATCCGACTTTCGTTTTATGAGTTTTCAAATTGTAATATGTTACTTAGGACGTAGAGTACATGGGTATATGGTTTGGTAGCTAAGAAACTCGAGTTTGGAGGATTTTGACTTCGTAATAAATAGTAACAATAATTGTTTGGCTTTAAATTTATTCATCGTGGATTAGTTCTAGTAAAGGAGATTATTTGGGGTTACTTAAGTTGTAAATTGATCGAATAACAAAGTTAGATTGGTTGATCGAGCGAAGGGCATAGAAGTGTGTGAGGCAGGTTGTTGTATAATCGCGTTAAGGTTTATTTATGTGCATGTCAGATGTATGTGAGTAATCATTCGTGTGCTAATAGAACTCTTGTATACGTGTATAAGCTCCGATCGCGAGGATCTGAAACACAACCTGAGCGAGAAAATTTAGGGAGTGCATACCCTCCCTAACTAGTGAGTGGAATCCTTTCTGTTTATTTCTTTAGACAAATCTTATTTTTATGTTTATAATGATTGGTAACTGTTTTATAAATAATTTGGCTAATTATGCTGGTTGATACGAAACGGTATAGATATATAAATGTATTTTCGTATGGTTTTTGAAATTGTAAACAATTTGTATATTGGGTTGGACGTGTTTGATGTATATGTTTGTATATGGTGGTTTGGCCAGTGGACCTTGTTTTGGTTTGTGTATGATTTATGGCTTTTGAGCCCTTTTTAACCTGCTATGCTTTGATGATGGTTTTATAATGATTTGGCCAGTGGGCTAGCTTTCATGTTTGTTATGCCATTATATGGTCATTGAGCCATGTTTTATGATTTAATGATGATGATAGGCCTGAGGGCCAGGTTTTAATTTACGTTATATGATGATACGGCCAGTGGCCCATATTTTATGATTTTGTTTTGGTGATGAGGCCGAGAAGGCCAAATTGTTATGATGATTACGACCATGTGAGTCGGGTTTTTATGTTGATGATACTGGCCATGAGGGCCTGTTTGATTTCTGTAGTTACAGTAAAGTAGCCTAGGAAAGAGTTCACTAAGATGTGAACCTCAGGTGAGTGTGATGGAAAGTAGCCTAGGACGAACCCTATATAGTAATCACCTAGGTGAGTGTTGTGTGAAGTAGTCTAGGACAGACATAAATAAAGGCCGTTTAGGTGAGTACTGATGTGATAGCCTAGGACGGACCTAGATAGAGGCCGCCTAGGTGAGAGTGTGCCAGATTGGGACGGATGGTAGCCTATCTGAGAATTTGATGTAAAGTAGCCTGAGGATGGACCTCAAGGAGGCCACCCAGGTGAGAGTGTGCCAGATAGTGGATTATCTAGAGTTGTACATTCGTAGAGGATAATCACGAGTATCACCACGTGACTACTCGATGGCTAACATCAGTGGTGGACCTATTTTCTAATTAAAACCTGTATTATTTTATATCCTGCATTTAAAAATATAATTTTTAACTAGCATATTTTATATTGTATATAAAACTCACTGATGGCTCGGTATTGCGCCTGATCAGCGTAATTACCGGAGAATCGATTTTGCCCAATGATTTTCCTAGTGTTTGATAAGTTTTGGTTTCTAAATGGAAAAGATTCTTTAACCTACCCTTTTTTACAGTGTTTTTATTTGAATAAATATTATTTGATAAGGATTGTGTTCATTATTATTATTTTAAGTATTTTATTATTATTATTCTCTCACTGAGCATACGTTAGTATGCTCACTTTTTTTCCTCCACTCACAGGCAAGTAGCGCAACGGGAGTGTGGAGGGTGGTGATAGCATTAGAAGTGGGAATTTCAGGTACTAACTCTATACTTGACTCACACTCATCATTTGAGTCCACTGG
>JAVXUL010088375.1:0-39643 GCA_035590515.1 Trichilia minutiflora | reverse complement strand
GAGAGAGTTAATCATACTTTGAAGTGTAAAATGATAAATTTAACCTTAATACACATACACTTTTATGTACTCATTAGTGAGTGGAGGCTACATAGGTGGACCATTATATGGTTGTTGTGGTATTGTGATGATGATGGATTTGTCCACCTATGAGTCTCGTAGAGTTAGCCACGGATGTCACCCCGTGACAGCTCGAGGCAAATGTCAGTATTGGGCACTTTTTTCTAATACCTATTTATAAAAAATGGTGAAATTACCATTTTGCCCTTAAGTTTTCTTAAGGAGGAAGCTTCTAGAAGAGGGTAAAATCAAAGATTTGTTCGATCGAACCACCCCTTTCGGTCGAACAAATAGTAGTTCGTTCGAACGACTCCCTTAGCGTCTATAGAAGTCAGAGAGCTTCCAAATTGCCGATCGAATTAAACGATGTTCGGCTGAACAAATCCACACTTCGATCGAACGAATCTCTCATTCCATCAAACGAAGCCCAATTCGGTCGAACGAATCTGAAGCCACAAATTTTCAGAGAGTTCTCAAAATATCGATCGAATGAATCATCCATTTCGATCGATCGAGCCCGCTAAAATTTAAAATCTCACTTTAATACTCCTCAAATTTGAAAAATATCATTGGAGTCCCACTCAAAATGAGACATGCTTTTAATACCACAGATAAATATCTTACAGTTGACTGTCGGTCTTAGAATTTATATTTCGAAGATAACAAACGATATATTATTTGAGCTAAAACAAAATAGAAGTTGAAAACTCTATAATTTTCTCTATTAAAGTGTTAAAGAAGATAAATTGAAATTTTATTCCTACTTGATATCATTGTGCATAATTTTTGTATCTATATCGAGAATTGAATTCAGAACGGACGTCGTGTGATCTACAAACACGTGTCTATAAGATAGACACCTAATTTTAGGTATAACTGAATATCACAATAATAATTGAATGCGTAATTTTTTCGTATCAAAAAAAAGAATAGAAGTTGAAATATAATTTATAAAGACTAAGGATTTAATGAAAAACATTAAGCAATGAGCCCAATGATTATGAAATTCTATACTTTAGCCTATGTGAATTTTTATATACTTTACTTGTATTAAGTGTTAAAATATTTTCACATATTAGTAAGCTCAAAATTTTTTTTCAAGTGATTAAATTGAAAGTTTTTTAGAATTAAAAAAAAAAGATTTTTAAAAACTATGTCTGAGGACGTAAATGCAAACGCATCAAGGCTAAAGTACTAGGTTTCAAAGTTTGGGCCCAAAGTTAGACTAAATAGTTTTTGACATTC
This sequence comes from Trichilia minutiflora, assembly GCA_035590515.1. Classification (NCBI taxonomy): domain Eukaryota; kingdom Viridiplantae; phylum Streptophyta; class Magnoliopsida; order Sapindales; family Meliaceae; genus Trichilia; species Trichilia minutiflora. The sequence continues at coordinate 38,338 of JAVXUL010088375.1, read as the reverse complement.
GACTGGGCGGTTTGTTGTAAAATTCTTGAGCCGAAACCATGGCGTCAACTTTGACTGGTTGGTCTATATGGATTGGTCAATTTGACCAAATCGTCTTATATGCTCTCTAAATATGGCCAACCAATTTTTTGTCTAATTTAGAAATATCGAACTGGGGACACGATTACCGAATATTTCTGACACACGTGCAGATTAATTTTAATATTTTAAGTTGTCTGTATACATTTTTTTGCTTCATTTATTACTTGAAGTTAAAATCAAAGATTTTGACCTTATTATTTGTATTGTGATATTATTTTCATTAACTAAAATTGGTTAGTTAAGATATAGTTAGTTATTTTTTTTGTTAGTTAGATTATAATGTTTGATTTTAGTAAGTTGTAAGATAGGCTGAATTTATTAGCTAAAAAAAGATTATAATAGCTGTACGATTTTTTTTATAATCGAGAGTACGAGTGAAATAAAAGAAGCAAGCATTTCCTCTATTTTTACTTCTTCTTTTTATTCTCTTATGTTTTTTTGGAATATTCAAATTCTCTTTATGTGTGTGTGAATTAGTAACTGCTGTTGTTCTTTGCTTTATTGTGTATCTATTTTGGAGGTTGTGAGGAAGTTTTTGAGCTGTTGTTACAATAAGTGGTATTAGAGCTTGAAAAAGACTAGATACCAGTATAGAAGATAGACAAGAAATCAATTTTGAGGTGAATTTGAGGTCAAGATGGTATTTACCAAATTTATGATGGAGAAATTTATAAGAGAGAATGATTCCTCACTATGGAAACTCAAGATGAAAGCCTTTTTAAAGCAGAAAGGATTAGACTATGTATTGGAGGATGAAGACTTTAAGATTGATAGTAAAGAATTCATAGAATTTGAGATAAGAGAGTTGCAACGTAAGGCAAGAAGTACCTTGATCCTTTCTTTGTCAGATAAAGTATTAAGAGAAGTAATTAAAGAAACCACTGCCCAAGGAATCCAGTTGAAGTTGAAAGAGAGATATCAATCAAAATCCACTGCAAAGAGGTTGTACTTGAAGAAACAGATGTATACTTTCAGTATGGATGAAGGTGTCTTTATAGAAAATCATCTGGATAGATTTAATAAATTGATGATTGACTTATAGATAGTTGATGTAAAGGTTGAAGATGAGGATCAAGCTTTGATCATTCTGACTTCATTACTAGCCTCATATGAACATTTTATAGATACATTTCTGTATGGGAGATATACCTTGTCGATGGATAATGTGAAGAATTCTTTAACTTCTAAAGAATTGAATAAAAGAAAGTAATAGAAGGAAGTTATAGGTGAAGGCTTTAATATTAGGGAAAGATCTGAAAGAAGAGAAGGAAGAAAGAAAGGGGAGTTTAGATTAAAATCAAGAGGAAAAATATACAGGTGCTTTCATTGTCATAAAAAGGATTGGCTTGAAAGGAGACAACAGAAGACAACAATAGCATCTGGAAACAGACCCGAGATGCTATGGTGATAGAAACTAACTTTCAAGATGCCATTTTATTAATGGCTTCGATAGGAAAAGAAAGAGTAGCAAGTGAATGGATTTTTGACTCAAGGTGTACCTACCACATGTGTCTAAGTAAGTCACTTTTTATATCCTTAGCTCTTGAAGATTGTGGAAGAGTAATCTTAGGCAATGAAATGACTTATAAAGTTAAAGGAATATGATCTGTAAAGTTTAAGATTGGAGAGTGGGGGATTAGTGGAGATGACAAGAGTGAGATATATCCTTGACCTTAAAAGAAATCTATTATCATTAGGCATGCTAGAGTCAAATGGCTATACATTTAAGGTAGAAAATAGGGTATTAAAAGTCTGTAAAAGGTCACTTGTAGTGATGAAAGCAAAAAGGGATAATAGGCTGTATGTTTTACTCGAGAATGTAATTACAGGGGATGTTAATGCATTAAATGAGAGGAGAATTAAAAGGAATCTTTTAGAACTAAAGAAACAAGGGTTGTTGAGCAATAATGCAGGTGATAAGCTTGAATTTTGTGAATGTTGCGTGTTGGGTAAACATCATAGGAGTAGTTTTGAAGAAGAAAAGCATACAACATCAGGTGTGCTTGATTATGTGCATTATGATGTTTGGGGACCTACACAGGCTATTTCTTTAGGTGGAGCTAGGTTTTTCTTATCATTTGTAGATGACTTCTCAAGAAAAGTCTGGGTGTGTACTATAAAAACCAAATACCAGGTGTATGGGAAGTTGTGGAGTAGAAAAACTTGGTAGAAAACCAGAAAGATAAAAGATTAGCCTTGAGGACTGATAATGGGCTAGAGTTTTGTAATAATGCATTTAATAAAATCTGTAAGAAGAATTGTATCTTAAGGTATAGAATTACTACCTATATCCTTCAACAAAATAGGGTTGCTAAAAGATTAAACAGGACACTATTAGAAAGGGTAAGAAGTATGTTGTTGTGTGCTAAACTCTCTAAATTTTTCTAAGAAGAAGCTATAGTGACAGCATTGCATTTAATCAATAGAAGTCCCTCATCTTTCTTAAAGCAGAAGACACCTAAAGAGGTGTGAACAGGAAGGCCACCATCATTAACTCATTTGAGAGTCTTCAGGTACACTGCATTTGTATATGCCAAGGAAGAGAAGTTAGACACAAGGACAGTGAAATGAGTTTTTGTAGGATATCTTGAAGGTACAAAAGGATGAAAAATATGGTTTCATGATGGGAAGCAAGGAAAATGTATAATAAGCAGAGACATAAAGTTTCTAGAGTTTAGAATAATAGCTAATGAACCAAAAGATGATGCAGGTAATTTTGATGTTGAAAGAAAGAGCAGTAAAGTTCAATTTAAGGTGAAGAAGACTCATGTAAAGGGAGCTATGACTGATTCTAAGGTGGAAACAAAAGAGTTAAGACTTGCCATAGATGAAGTTGCTAACTCAGAAGCTGATAGAGATCAACATGAAAGGACTGATGATTATCAACTGACAAGAGATAGAGTTAAAAGATCAGTCAAGCCACCCACAAGGTTTGGTTATGCTGATTTGATGGCATATGCACTCTTTATTATAGAAAATATAGGAGCTGATGAACCAACCTATCACGCCTCGACCCTAGTCGGCCACATGGCAATCACCGCAAATCTCAAGAACACATCCTATCATTTAGAATGCACTCTTAGAACCCGCAAGGTATTAGTACCTGTTTTCAAACTCATTTTCAAAAATAACACAAAATAATATAGAATGGAAGATTTTCAAACATACATGTATCACATATGTATTTTCTCAAAATACATTACAAAATACTCTTGGTCAAGCCAAAATACATCAAATCACTTTATTACAATATATTTTTACATACAGTGGACCATAATATAAAATCTTGAGTCGAATACCTAAAAACTGTGTTGAAGTCTCGCTTCAGCTATGCTATACTACGCTTGATTACACTAACCTAAAATGGAAAGTGAGGGGTGAGTATTTAGAAAAATACTCAGTGAGTAGACAAATAAACAAAACAGAAATCAGAGCCTCAAACACAGATTACGGAACACCCTCGTAATCATACAAATCAAATATAGTAAAATATTATATAATATACATGTATAGAAAATTAATTAAATCTCAAATATGTATAGCCCCTCGGTTTATAGGATCTCACCCACTCCATCTGAGCTGTATGGCCAATCCGTAACCCTGGTTGGGGATGTGTGCCCATGTTTAATATAACAGAATAAGACTAGCATGCTTTAGCCTAGATATATGGATTCCACCCATCTCATCTTAAACTGTATGGTCAATCCACACTCCGTGGTCTATTGGATTTCACTCACTCCACATGAGCTGTATGGTCAATCCTCACCCCTGGATCTATTGGATTTCACCCACTCTCTAAGAGCTGTATGGTCAATTCTCACCCATAAATAGTAAATGATATGGCACACAAAATTATAAATCGATATCAATGGCCCATCAGGGCAAATCAAATAACTGTTGGCTCACCAGGACAAAAATATCATATGTGGCTCACAAGGCCAAAACAATAAACAAGACATGCTGGCTCATAAAGCCAAATCAACAAATATGACACCCCGGCCATTACACTTAACTATGTCACATTCACATATATATAAATAAAATGGCCTCCGATCTCAAAATCACAATATCATCAAGCATAAGCACAATAGGCCTCCGATCTCACATTCATGGCAATTTAGGTTTCACATCAAACCTATCTCTATCACAAACAAGGGGTCATCCCGACCACCACACAACAAATATCCAATGCCTCCTTATTTCAGTTATGTATCCACATACGTACATTTATATATATATGTATATATTCACATGCTATCATCTCTAGCATTATATTCATTTATAAAGAACAATAAATGAGGTGAAAAGAAAGGAATGTCCACTCACAGTCCTGGGGTGGGAAACCACCCTCTCGGTATCCTCTTCGCGACGGAGATCCTCCCGTCTCGGTTGTCGCTCCTGAATATACATACAAACACAGATTCATGATCTGAACAAGTATGCTTGCATGATACAATGCATGCTCATGTAACTCTCGCACTCTTCTCTCTCTCTCTCTACCCTTTCTCTCTCTAAACATATTATCCTTCACAACCCTGCTCCTAGAATTCATTTTTCTCATCAGTTTTAATACCATTAGTTATCAAAGCCTTCTAATCTATCGATACCGACGATAAATTAGAAAATCCTCAATTTTAAGGGTTTTATAAACAGTAACCCTAAAATCTATTCTCGTTATTCATGCACAATGAAGTTTAAAATGAAGAAATGAGCTTAGGGATGAACTTACCCAAGGTGGTAGAAGTGTTCTGAGTCCCTCTTTACACGATTCTCTTACTCGATTACTGTTTATCGTCACCCTTTTTTTGTGATTCCTCGTGAACCATCGCGTAAAACTCTGATCAGAGGAGGTTTCTAAGTTCTGGTATTGATTCTGGTTCATAGGAACCAAAATGGTGAAGTTTGGTGAAGGAATGGTAGAGATCAGCTTTAATATTGAGAGAGAATAATTTCTGTTATTTTATTAGAGAGAGAAGCAAAGAAACTAAATGGGGAAAACGATCCCCCTACCTGACGTATATAGGTTGTGCAATCCCCAAAGGTGTCAATACGTGTCAAAATGTATCGATACCTTTGGTATTTTTCCTGCAACGTATCGATACGTTGAGGAAGTTATTGACACCTTACAGGCTTGTAAACAGTGTTTTTCCCTAACGTATCGATACGTTTGGTTAAACTACTATTCATAAGCCTGCAAGGTGTCGATAACTTTCTCAATATATCGATACCTTTTATCGCAAGTGGGCTTCATCGCCGTCACCAACGTGTCGATACGTTTGGCCTACAATGCCCTCAAGGTATCGATACCTTCCCCAAAGATATTGATACCCTTGGCCTCAACCTCAACGTATCGATACGTTTTCCCAAACGTATCAATACCTTTACTTTTAGTCCTCCTTCCGAGGACTACAACTTCAATTGCCCATAACTTTTAGCTCGAATATCCCCTTAGAACCCATAATATATCAATGGAAAGCTCTCTTTGAGCTCTATAAAAATGATAGGAACTTTTTCTCAATTGGAGATGATTTTGAGATCAAAAATCTAATTCTTTCTCATAAGCTCATATCCTACACCATAACTTACTCAAGGCACATTCTTCAAGTTTTATACCCTCTCGTGAATCTAAACACGACGACATGTACGGGAACTCTTGATAGATTTACTAGTAGGCTCATAATACTAAAGAATGGTTTTCACACACATATTCACATTCTATGCTATACCAAGCATAATAATCATTTAAAAACATATAACGAGGCGAAATAAACAAAGTGTATCCACTCACAGTTCTGGGATGAAAAATCACCCTCGGGGTATCCTCTTCGTGACGGAGATCCTCTAGTCTCAACTGCCATGCCTAGATACATATACAAACATAGATTCACTATTTATAATAATACGCGTGTATGATACTATGCATGATCATGCTACTAACGCTCTTTCTCTCTCTCTAACATATGCTATATACTGTCCACACACACGTCCTCACTTCTCTTTCACCCCATTCTCATTTATTTTAACACCAATAGAAGCCAAAGTCCTCTAATTTATTGATACTAATGATAAATTAGAAAAATTCAATTTTTATGGTTTTATAAACAGTACTAGAGCTATCTATTCTTAGATTTACGTGAAATGGCAATTCAAATGAGAAAAAGAAGCTGAAGAACAGGCTTATACAAACTAGTAGGTAAGCTTAGAGTCTCTTTTTAGCTTGAATCTCTCTTTTTGGTTACTATTTATCGCAACCCTTCTTTCGCGATTCCACTCGAACTGATGGTTAAAACTCTGATCAAAGGAGGTTTTGAGTCCTGGTATTGATTCTCAGTTCATAAAAACTGAAATGACGAAGTTTGGTAGAGAAATGACTGGAATAAGTTTTACACAGTTGAGAGGAATGGTTTCTATCAAAAATGGTGAGAGAAAAAGTGAAAATCAGAATAAGGAAGAGGATTCCCCTACTCGGCATAAATAGGCTGTGAAATACCCAAAGGTGTCGATACCTTTCAAAATGTATCGATACCTTTGGCTTTTCACTCTGCAACGTATCGATACCTTTGGCATCATGCCTATAACGTATCAATACTTTCTTTCAATATATCGATACGTTTCGTCGTAATTATGCATTTCTCCATCAAAAGGTGTTGATATCCTTGCCAAGGTATCGATATGTTTGGCCTAAAATTCACTCAAGGTATCGATACCCTAGGTTTGGCTCTCCACACTGAAAGATGTCGATACCCTTCATCAAAGGTATCAATACCTTTGGCCTCACCCAGCAACGTATCGATATCTTTGACCCTAGTCCTCCTTCCAAGGACTGTTACTTTAAATAGCCATAACTTTTGGCTCGGATATCATCACGGAACCTATAATATATAAATGAAAAGCTCTCTTCGAGCTTTACAAAAATGAGAAGGAATTTTTTTCTCAATTGAAGACAATTTTGAAGTCAAAAATCCAATTCTTTCTCATAAACTCATATTCTATACCACACACCTCCTTAAACATAACTTCAAGTTATTACATGCTCTAACACGTATCAAGTATAAAATCTCATAAGGGTTTCACAATAATGTCCATAACTCTAAGGGATGGGTTTCACACTTCCTTATACCTAGGTCAAACTAAGAGAGAGAGATTTTTTAATATTTTTGTTAACTTTTTAACAAAATATTGTTCATATTGTAATTAATAAAAAAACTCATATTTATAGTGATTATGATAATTATTTAATTGTTCATAACAATAATATGAAAGGTAAATAAGTCTTAAAACTTGTCAAACAAACTTTAAAATAGTAAATTAAAAATAATGATTTTGTCCCTAATAATTAAAATAATTCTAAAATCATCCCTAACCAAGTTAAATCAACTTTGACTAAGCTTATTTTAATTCTAATTTTATATATGAATATAAATAAAATATTATAATTTACTCTAAATTATAATAGGGTTAATTTAAAGCTCTCGAGTCAATAGAAACATTTAGTGAGTAAACGATTTACATATTTCGACCTAAAATCATCTTCGAGAGTACTAACTCTCTTACGGATAATATTATTTTTTCTCAAGGCAAAAGTGAGTACTAGTTATTGGATGTGATCTTTTAGGTTCACTATGATATTAGCAATGAGCTAGAATCGATTAAATCAAATCCGTTTTGAATTATTCTATACTCAACGATTATGGTTGATATATAGTAATATGCCATAGTTCTGAAAACCACAATGAAAAAGGACTTCATCGAACCTTTTACACATGATTATATGTTTCATGTGAATACATTCCTTTCATTTATCTAATCCCAATCAATTTAGGGTTTACGAATGTCAGAACCCTAAAACTTATTATCATTTGGACTAATGGCCAATACTAATGTTCAATATGCTATGAACTTGTTACCATGAATTCTTTTGTGTAACTTTTAAGTACTTTAATTAAAGACTTTGATTTCAGATGTTTACCAATGTCGGACTAGGAACTCAAAATTAGACTAACTCAATGAAACCTCAAAATCCTTTATATCAAGTTAATGGATCCTGTATTGACAATCATTCGTATTTTAATATAAATAAAATATGATCAAACCAGCTTTTGCGTATGAGACGTGATTAATGCTGTACTTATACATCATATGAATGATGTGAATCTACATCGAATAACAAGAATAACGTCTTAGGTCAAAGGAATAATTAACACACTAGTTTAATTATATGACAAATCATTAACAACATCTCTCTTTGTGTTAAACTTTTTAACACGTAAATTGTTTATGATTTTTGACTTAATATTATCTCCAAGAGTGCTAACTCTTTTATAAATAATATTTTACCTTTTCTATAGTAAGAATGAACAAAATTTTATATTGTGACCTCTTGGGTTTATCGTGGTATTAACCATGAGTCGAAATCAATCTTGTTTAGAACCATTCGAGTACTCAACAATTATAGTTAACATCTAGCAATATGCTATAGTCCCTAAACCACAATGAAAAATTTCTTTATCAAACCTTTTATGCTTGATTGTTTGATTTGTGTGGTTAGATTCCTGTCATTAGTTTAATCCTAATTGAGTTAAAGTTCATGGATGTCAAAACCCTTAAACTCAATTTTCGCTCGGACTTTTGATCAATAGGCACTAAACTTGTTACCATGAAACTTTTTCTTGTAATTTTAAGTTACTTTGGTCAAAAACTTAGGTTTCAGGCTTTTATCAAAGTTTGACTAGGTACTCGAATCCGGATTGAGTTAACATTATCTTGATATTCTATATATCGAGTCAACGGATCCCATCTTGATTATCACTCACATTCCGATATAAATAACATATGACCAAACCAATTTCCTATATAAAATATGATTAATCTCGTATTTATATATTATACAAATCATGTGCATCTATATCAAAAGACAATAATGATGTCTCAAATCTGAGAAATAATTATCACAGTAGTAGAATCATATGACGAATCATTGATATCATACTTCTGTGTGATTTGTCATATCTGTGGTCACGTTCAAAAAATAGTTCTCTAACTATTAATCTACACTAATGTTCTAATTACATGACTATCATGTCACCTATACTAATATTATCTCATGATATTCATCATAGCTATTTAATGTGCCTACTATACAGTATCAATACCCAGTTGATATGACTTTTGTAAGGAATAATTTAGATAATTAAATTATTTGGGCATTCATATGTATACTTTTTCATTGGTATGATCAATAAGAAGAAGTAGCATACACATATGACTTGAAGTAATTTTTTCAATTATGAATATGTATTATATATGTCTAAATAGTAATTCAATACATTAATATCCAAAACCAATAACATAAATGGTTTTTGGACATACAGCAACAACATAGTGTGACTATTATACGATATTGATGTCCAGTTAATATAGTTATCATAGAGAACGACTTTGATAATTAAATTATCTGAGTAATTCATATGTATATTCTATTGTTAATATAATTAATAGAAGAAGAAACTTATATACACGAATAACAAATAATTTATTCATTAATAAATATGTACAATATATGATACACATATGGTAACTCAATACAAAATACCCAAAATCGACAACACAAATGGTTTTAAGGCATACAATATCAACAAACTCCCACTTGCATTAAAGTTATTTGCTGTTGTATCTCATATTCATTTTTTCAAGATTCTAATCCAACTGCTTCAAGATCAACTATATTCTCAATTAAAGATGTCTTCTAAATAATTATTTCTCTAGCACCAACAAACTCTTTCAAAACATGATACTTTTGCTGAATATGGTTGGATTTTTTATACGCTTTCAATTCTTTTGCTTGTGCGATGGCACTTGTATTATCACATAATATACTTATTAGTTAGGCCATTCTAGGAATCACACTTAGTCCAGACACGAACTTTTGTATCTAAATAGTTTTTTTAACTATTTTTGAAGTAGCAACATATTCAGCTTCTGTAGTAGAATCAGCTATTATCATCTGTTTGAAACTTTTTTAACTCATAACCCTTCTATTACACAAAAAAATAAAATTAGATGTAGTTTTTTGATCATCTACATTCGATTAAAAATTTGAATTCATGTATCCATGAATACTCAACTCTTAAAATCCATAACACAGAATCAAATCCTTAGTTTTTCTTAAGTATTTAAGGATTATTTTTGCCGTCATTCAATGTTTCTCCCCAAGATTAGTCTGATATCTGCTAGTTAGATATACTATATCAGGTCTTGTATATAGTATAGCATATATCAGTCTATTGATAGCTAATGCATATGGAATACTATATATTCGTTGTCGCTCTTTATTGATATTTGGATCTATATCTTTAGAAAGATGAAGATCTTCATTGAAAGACAGTTAACCTCTTTTAGAGTTTTTCATGTTGAACCTTTTTAACATCTTTTTAATATATAATTTTTTAGATAATCCAATCATCATTTTTAATCTATCTCGATAGATTCAAATCTCGAGAATATAGATTATTTCTCTTAAATCTTTCATAAAGAATATTTTGGTAATTGAATTTTAACCTCTACCATCATGTATACGTTATTATCCATCAATAATAAATCATTCACATATAATATTAGGAATATAATCTCATGATCCTTAATTCATTTATATATATAAGATTCATCTGAATTTTTAATAAAGTTAAATTCTTTGACTGTGTTATCAAATTAGATATTTCAACTTTTAGAAGCTTGCTTCAGTTCATAAATGGACTAATGTAATTTGCATATCTTATTCGATTCAGTAAAGGAAACAAAAGTAATAAGCTATTTATAAGTAGATTTTTCTTAATATAATCATTGAGAAATGCTATTTTCACATCCATTTGTCAAATCCCATAATGTGGTACGCAGCTATGGCTAGTATAATTTGGATGGATTTTATCATAACATATTTCTCATAATCCAACCTTAGTTTTGAGTATAACCCTTCGTAACCAATTATATTTTATAGGTCTTCATTTGTCCATCCTTATCAATCTTTTTTTAAAGATCCATTTACAGTCAATAAGAATTATTTTCTCTAAAAGACCAACAAGTGTCTAGACTTAATTTGCTTGCATAGATTCTATTTCAGAATTCATTTCTTCTAGTTACTTTCCTAAATCCTTATTTAAGATAGCCTCTTTATAAGTTCTCGGATCATTATAATGATCCAATTCTCCTACTAAGTAAGATTAAAAATCTTGTTAATTGAGAAATCCATTTTTCTCAAGGAGTTTGAGAAGCTTAACGGATTTTTTAGCTAAAGTTGGATTAGTTGGTATAGTTGGTTGCTGATTGAACTCTCTAACATTAGCATTGTCAGCTTGAGTTTTTGAGAATTGTTCATTTAACTCGATTTCTCTACTTGTACTATCTTTTTTCAAGAAGTTTTTTCTCTAAGAAGCGTGCATATCTGTTAATCGATATTCTCTTATCAAAAAAAGTAGATATTGTTAGTATATACCCTAAAAACCATTCGTGTTGTAAGTTTTAAGGATTATGATCTTGTATTAAACTTTATTTATTAATGAAAATTTTATTCTTTATTTACATATATTTGCTTCTTCCTTTATTATTTCATGTAATTTTTATAAATAATATAAATGAATTATCCTAATAAATATATTTTTAATGGTTAAATACATTTATCAAAATGTTTCCTACGTATGTGGTATTGAGTGGGCAATTATATCAGTAGTAGACATAATAAATGCCATCTATTGATATTATAAGATGATATATGTGAGACTGATAATATGAGTATTATTATAAGTGCATTAGTATGGATTGATAGTTAGAGAACTATTTATCGAACATGATTTAATATTAATAAATCATATGATATATATAAAGTCAATGATTTATCGATATATTATATTAATGTGCGATATAATCATTTAACCTGAGATATCTGAATCAGATCTTATATGGATGCGTATAATTTATATGGTGTATCAGGATAAGACTAGTTATGATTTGTATGTTAAAGTTGGTTTGGTTATACGTTGTTCTTAAAGGAGTTTGATTGATGGTTAAGATAGGATTCGTTGACACAACAAATTGAATCAAAAGTTTTTGTTGACTCTATTAAAGTTGAGTTCCTAATCGAATGTCAATGGATGTATAGAAAATAAGTCTATGACCATAGATAATATATCACACGAAGAGTTCGTGCGGACGTATTTATGATATAATGATTAACGATTCATAAATAAATCGAGATTAGAGTTTTGATATTTCATAAACCCTTACTCGATTAAGATTTGATAACGAAAGGATATTATCCACATGGTATGTGCAAGTGAGAGTTTATTGGAGATATATCCTAAAATCAATTGTGTCACATGATTCAGGGTTATCATTTGATTGTATATATATTTTTGTAATAAATTATAAAATTTGCTTACAATTAATAAAATGGCATTTTTATCATTTTGCATTTATTCAGTTGCTTATTATATCGTTAGTTTTATTTTTAATGCAAAATAAGATCCCATGATATATTATGTGTCAAGACTCTATCTATAAAATGTTATAGATATTAGTATAAAGTTTATGATTTAAATACATTCGAATACATTTCCGATTGAGATGGTATCATTAGGGATGATGATATTATATTATCGATATGTTTTGTTGCTATCAAAGATTAGTATTTGATGCTAATGGTTGAGTGATAAGTCTTATGTTACAAGAGTATAAATATGATAATTATGTTTAAGAATATATTACTGAATGTGACCAACCGGATGAATTACATAAACAAATATCTATAGTCAATGATTCATCACTCAGTTGTATTAGTATACCATTAGTCCCGTAACTTGAGACATCACGGCTGTTATCTATAGTGAGATACATCGTTCACTTGTGTATATTATATGACTAGTCATACCTAGTGAAAGAAGCTTAATGACAATGTGTTCGTATTATATGAAAACAGGTGACGATCAATATATAATCTGCTGGCTTAAATGTTTGAACTTGAGATTTTAGACAGAACTATCATGTGCGAGAATTAAATTCTTTGGTCAGAGTACACGAATTCTAAAAATATTTTTTTTAGATACGTGACTCTGATTTATGATTGAGGTTCTGATCCTATGATTGAGTTAGGAGTTTGATAATTTTATTACCCACATTAGATCGAGAGTCGATAGTAGAAGGACCTATTATATACAAGTATGACTATATAGGTTTATCTAAAATTATATTTTTTGTATTCTAGGGGTTATGATATCTTACTAGAAGTCACTCATAATTATTGAAAACTTCGGTTAAAATAAGTTGTAGCGTAGTGATATTAAAGGGTTCGTATCGACTCATATCTAATTTACAGTGAACTCGAGGGATCACACACAACAACTGGTAGATGATAATGAATAAAATAAATATCATTAAGTCAGATAATGATATTTAATATCAATGAAAGTAAAATTGTTCGGATACATTGATTGATAGGCAATTTTATTTTTTAAAATAAAGAATAAAATTTCTCAAAATGATGTGTTAGCACACGTAAGCTCGAGAAATATTCCAAAAATTATTGGTATACTGTAAATATGATTTATAGTTATATGGAAGACTAAAAAGAATTATTATTATTTATTAATTGATAAATAAATTTATTTATTTATTAATTAGTAAATATTGGTTAGTATTATTAATAAATAAATTGATTTATTTATTAATAATAATTGTTTTGTTAAATGGTTCCTTGTTTGATAAATGGCATATTTATATGATGTCAAATGTCAAAATCTTAGTTGCCTTAGTTTTTCCATAACAAATGGATGGCCATAATTTTTTTCAAATATACTTTTAATTTTAGTTAATAAAAATAAGTTGTTTATTATTATTAAATTAAAATTTTTTTAAAAAGGATTATTGTTATTATTATTAATTGTAATAATAGTAATATTATTATTTGAAAATATCCACCAATCACATGTATCTATTTATTTTTGTTGGATAATGTCAATTGGTGGACCAATTATAGGCAAGCATTTGTTCTTGTTTAATTGGTGACATAATATTAGTGGCTTCTAATTGTCATTGCTTTATTACTTACTTTGTTTTGTTTTCAATTGCTTGCCAACTGTAAAGCACAAATGAGATTTTGCTTAAATTCAATTGCTTTTGTTAAAAAGAAAGAAGAGAATAGACGTTGGCAAGAGAAGAGAAACAAAAGGGGAAGCAAAACACACAGCCATGATGGTAGAAAAATGAAAATAAAATTGTTTCATTTTCAAAGAAAAGAAACCAATGGAAAAACCACACCAACAATATTTTCTTCTTTTTTTTCTTTTATCAAAAATGATTTTCTAAGTGTAGGAAATTCAAGGAACCAATCTCCTAAAACTTACAAAGGTGTTTACATTAGGATTTTCTTCCAACTTGATTTTGGAACCATTGTCATCTCTCGGTATATGGATACTCATAGAGGCCGGTTGGAGATCACTTGCTGCTTCTAGAGAGCCATATTTGGGGTAAAAATTTCTATCATCCTATTAATTTTGTGTTTGAAATGTCTAAACACCTATAAATATTGCATGGAACTTATAATAATCCTTTATGGTTTTCTAACTTGTATGCATATTTTGATGTGTTCCCATGAAAACAACAACAAAAATGGTATCAGAGCTTGCTATTTTATGCAATTAATGATGTATATGACTACCGGATATTTGTTGATATGGATATAAGTGAGAATGATGGATTTGGATGGATGTTGTTGGATTAAGATGCAAAATATGTTCTTTGTGTTGTTATATTGATGATAACATGAATAACATCGGTAAACATTTTGTTGATGCTTTTTGTAAAAATAAAAATAACCATTAGAAAGTTTTATAAATGATACGAAATTGTTTTGATTGGTTTTAAATCATGAAAAATGTAATTGTTGCTAAAGTTCCCTAATGGTTTTGTAACATGTTGTTTTTGGCTTTGGTTTGTTATTTTTGTGCATATTTAAAATGTTGTAACCTTTGATTATTGAATATGGGTGTGTTAGACTTGTTATCATGTGTTTTGAGTTGTCCAAATTGGTGAAAAAACTAGAAAAAATGGGAAAAATACAATAATAGGGTAGGGTTGTGCGTGCACCATACGAGCCTGTCTGCTTGTGCACAAGCATGTGTTGTACACGAGCCTGCATTGCTTGCCCCTGCGCGTCGATCCTGGCCAATGCACATTTAATTTTTGTTGCAAATTTTTTTTTTCACATTTTGAATTCTAACAAATCCCGACTTAGTTTTTGAAGTGCTATTGATCCTTAATTATGAATTTTATAAAAAAACCCGCAAAAATGACACATTGACCAAAGCAGGTCTTGACAAGGGGTATTTTTATAATCATCCCTTAAGAACCTAAATGCAAATATTTTAAAATTATTCAAAATATTAATAAATGAATAAATATTAATTGTTAATTTTATCATTAGGCCATTATCCTCAATAATTACTAATTTGATTAGTATTTTTTTTGAAAAATTAAGATTTTCGGATTTGGAATTGTTCTAATCAAAATAGATAAATTACTCAGGATTAGAATTTAGTTGAATATTAAATCTTATTAAATTTTTATTACTCTAGAATTAGTAAAATTCTAATAGGAGTAATTAAATCCATTAATTGATATTGTATCAATTAAAAAATTTTTATAAATAAATTAAATTGTTAATTTGTTATATTGATGTGATCAATTAGTAATGGGTTAATATTTAAAATTTATAGATTGATATTTATTTTAATTTTCATTACCAACCATTAAATAATATGCATAATAATGTATATTAAAAGAGACCTAAATAAATCTTTCTTTAAAATAGCTTAAACCTTCGAATGTAGTCAATAGATTATAAATGTTTCTGACGGAGTAACCCAATAACTATCAGGTAAGGGCCCTTACAGAAAATCATAATCTAGTTAACCTGTTTCTTTATAGAGTGCATTAGACTTCTAATAACTATCAGATGAGGGGTTTGATTGCATATCTATTTATGAAAAAGTATTGGGTCTGGCCTAACTAGATTTAAACATTAATAACTGTTAGGTGAGGTGTCTAAGATCTAGATATTGATTGATCATATTTTGTAAAGGGCTACAAATAGAAAAGAGTTTCGAACTTATTGGGCTTATCGGATCAATAACTGTCAGGTAAGGTTTGGTGAGTTCAATGAAAAATAAATCACCCATGAGGACTGGAATATGATTCTAATTATACCTATCCAAGAAAGTATAGGATTTAATTTAAATAGGGGAAGCATTGTTTAGTTTAAAGTCCATTACTAAATAGTTTGATATATATTAATACATATTGATGTATTTCTTTCATACAGATTCGCAATCGTTACCAACTCAATCAAGCGATACCTAAGCAAAGTCTAATATATTGTTGAAAATCTTTGATACTCACAACTTACTAGACTTAATTTTAAGGTCTGGTACAGAAATATCAGAATAGTGTTGAATTCTAAGAAACTCGATTATGTTCTTGATAAACCCACACCCAAGACCTTTTCTGATAATGCTTTACCTGAGGAGAGTGAGACCTTCCAGAAATGAAAGAATGATAATCTTAAAGTAAGATCATATATACCGGTCTCAATGAGTGATGACTTATAGGCTCAGCTTGAGGATATACAGAATGCCTCTGATATTTATCGCTCCTTTGTAAAAATGTTTAGGGAGAATTTTAATACAAGACGGTATGAGTTACTACTACCTTATTTACTATAAGGCTGAGTTTGAAAGTGCCACCAGAATCTTATCTTATGAAGATGATTAACCTAATAGGGCAACTTTATGCCTTACGATTTTCTATAGACTCCGCTTTACAAATGGATTTGATCCTCTAGTCATTCCCACCTGCTTTTGACCAATTTATTGTTAATTATAATATGAACAAATTGGAATTAACTTTTCTTGAATTGATGAATGAAATCAATTCTTTCTATAAAAGACCAACCAAAAAAAAGGGGGAAAGAGATTATTTTACTATGGTTTCTTCTAGAAATCAAAGAAAAAGGGCAAGAAATCCACGGGACTCAAACCTAAAGAAGGAGTTTCTAAGAAAAAGGGAAAGGGTAAGGCTAAAGGCAAAAGTGTTGCCAAAAGCCAAGCAAATGATAAGTGTCATCATTGCAAAAAGCTCAGACATTGAAAGAGAAATTATTCTCTTTATTTAGAGAGCTTGAGACAGAGGAGGGAGCAAGGTACACTTTATTGTCATGTTATTGAAACTGAATTAAATGTTATTTTAAATTCACATTCCTGAATTAAATGTTAGGTCATATTAAACAAAATAGATTAAAAAGATGGGTAACGATGGACTTATAGGTCTATTAGGTTCTAAACTTTATCCATCTTGTGAATCCTGTCTATAAAGTAAAATAACCAAATTACCCTTTACTAGTAAAGAAAAAAGAGCCAAGAAACTTCTTAAATTAAGTTACACAGATGTGTGTGATCAATTTAATGAAATGGCCAAAGGTGATTTCTTATATTTCATAACCTTTACTGAAGATTATTCATAGTATGGTTATGTTTACCTATTAAAGTATAAATTTGAATCATTTGAAAGGTTCAAAGAATTCAAATCTGAAGTAGAGAAACAAACAGAAAAAAGTATTAAAATTATATGATCTGATCGTGGTGGAGAATACTTGAGTATTGATTTTCTTAAAGATAATGGTATAATTTCTCAGCTTACACATCCTTATACACCTCAAAATAATAGTATATTTGAAAGGAGAAATTATACCTTACTTGATATGGTACGATCTATGATGAGTTTTATAGACTTACCTTCATATCTTTAGGGATATGCTCTTAATAGTGTAATGTACATCTTGAATAGAACCCTATCTAAAACAATTCCCAAGACACCATATGAGATATGGTATAGAAAGCATTAAGCTTTAATCATATGAAACCTTGAGGTTGTCCAACTTATGTTAAAATTATTAAATTTGATAAGGTGGATGTAAAATCTAAAAAAATCGATTAATTGAATCTCTTAAAAAAAAGTTTAGGATATTATTTTTACTTTCATACTAGTCTTAATATTTTAATCAGTAGACACATATAGTCTCTCAAGACTCAGTTCATTGAAGAAGGTGGTATAGGTAGAAAAATTAAATCGTTAGAAGAATCTGAAGAGTTTGGTCATAACCAATTTTAGATTGATAAGCCTATTGATGAACCAGTTCATATAGATAAACCTATCCGATCTAATCTTCAACCTTCTGTAGACCAACCTCTCCGTAGATTTACTAAGATATTATGTCCTCCACAATGATACTTCTTTCTTTTAGATTATAATTTTGAATCATTTATGATAGAAGAAGATGAATAGAGGAAAGATCTTAGATTCTATGAAGAGGTAATATTAAATATCGATTCTGTAAGATGGATTAAAGTTATGAAATCCAAAATAGAGGAAATCCATGTATACTAATAAAGTGTGGTGACTTATAGATC
The DNA here is from genome assembly GCA_035590515.1 of Trichilia minutiflora. Classification (NCBI taxonomy): domain Eukaryota; kingdom Viridiplantae; phylum Streptophyta; class Magnoliopsida; order Sapindales; family Meliaceae; genus Trichilia; species Trichilia minutiflora. The sequence continues at coordinate 19,748 of JAVXUL010088375.1, read as the reverse complement.
TACTAAAAGGAATCATTCCTATTGATTGTAAATGAATTTAAAAAAGAAAGATTGACAAAGATAAAAAAGTAAAGACTTATAAAGCTAGATTGGTAGCAAAAGGTTATACTAAAAAATAAGGCATTGATTATGAGAAAACTTTTTCACTGGTTGCTATGCTTTAGTCCAGTTGAATTTTACTTACTATTATAACTTATTATGACCATGAGATATGGCAAATGGATGTAAAGACAGCCCTTTTTAATGGTTTTATTAAAGAGACCATATATATATAACAACCCATTTGGTTTGTTTTATTTAAAGATAGTTATAAAGTATATAGATCCATATACGGATTAAAGTAAGCTTCTAGAAGTTATAACATACGATTCAATGATGCAGTTAAATCATTTGGCTTCATTAAGAATGTGGATAAACCATGTATCTACAGAAAAGAAGCTAACAATACCGTTACATTTCTTGTATTGTATGTAGACGATATACTCCTTATAGGAAATGATGTAAGCTTGTTAATTGAGACAAAATTATGGTTGTCTAATGTGTTCTCCATGAAAGATTTGGGAGAAGTGACTTATATTCTAGGTATTCGTCTATATAAAGAAAAACTGAAATAAATAATAGGTCTTTCCTAGAAACTGTATATGGATAAAATACTAAAAAAGTTTGGTATAGATGACTCTAAAAAAGGTTTCCTGCCTGTAGTTATGGTATTCATCTCTCAAGAGAAATGGAATCCAAAACTGAAACAGAGTAAAAGCGTATGAAGAGGATTTCTTATGCTTTAGCAATAGGTAATCTTATGTATATCATAGTATATATAGGACCTGATATAGCATATGCTATGAAAATTGGGGGTAGATATTAGGCAAATCCTGAAGAATAACATTGGATTGCGATTAAAAGAATTCTTAAGTACTTGAGAAGGACTAAGGATTTGATATTAACCTATAGAGAAGGTGAGTTAAAAATTGAGGGTTTTACTAATTCTGACTTTCAGTCAGATATGGATGATAGAAAGTCTATATCTGCTTTTTGATAACCCCAAAATATTTTAATACTATATGTTTTTAAATGGCAAAAGATTGTTTTTGATGATGCTAAAATATATAGAGTAATAATTTATGCATGTGATAAATATATAATTTATTGAGTGATGATTATACGTTTAAAAGAACATATATTTCACTTTATCATTTTTAGAAAAGAAAATATGTTTTTTAAAAGTTCAAATTTGGAATAAAAAGCGTCAAGAAATCACGGCCAGACTCAAACATATCGACACCTTACTTAAAGGTATCGACATGTTTGGTTACGGTATAGAAATCAAGCCCGAGTTTTGAAACCCAACTTCAAGACATTTCGATACCTTTTTTAAGCCTTAAACATATCATTACCCTTAATCAAAGTATCGATACATTGATCACGAAGAAATTTCAAATTTATACAGGAATGTTTCGATACCCTTAGAGTTCATGATATACATATCGATACCCTTGAAGACTGCTCAAACGTATCGACACTCTTGCAAAACACATCAACACGTTAGTGACGGACTTACCAAATTAGTATGAAAACATATCGATACCTTAAAAAATGTATCGATACATTCAAGGCAACAAAGCCTAACGTATCGATCCCCTCAATTTCAAATTAAAATGTATCGATACCCTGAAGAAAGGTATGGGCTTCTGCAATATATCATAACAGTAACGGCTACTTCAAAAGCATTTAATGCCACCATTAATGAGAGCAAATAAACCTGTTGGAGGAATTAAAGTCAGATATAAATGCAACCATATTTGAAGAATCAATAGGTTGGTTGAAGTGTAGATACACAGAGCATATAATTTGAAAAACATTCCTCTGCAAAATTAATTCTCATTCTCTTTGTTTTATTTCATCTATATTTATCTTAGAGAGAAAAAGTTGTGCATATTGAATGTACACTCTTTTGAGAGATTAAATTTCTATATCTATTTACTAAGATACATTTAGGGTTACTCTTCACCCGTTGTAAGAAAGATTGTATTGGGTTTCCCTTCACCCGTTCTAAAGGAAGTTGTATTGTGGTTGCCCTTTACTGTATAAAAGGAGTTGTATTTGGATTTCTCTTGACCCTAGAAATAAAGAATTAGTAATCTTCGATGTGAGTGGATTTATCCGAGAAAAGTGGACGTAGACTTATAGTCGAACCATTATAAAAATTGTTTTGTGCGTCCTTTATATTTTTGTATTCATTCTCTTTCTGTATTTAGTTCACAGAACACATAAGTCGGTTTCATAATCTTTCATGAACAATTAAAAGTTTTATTTTAAAGTTTTAAATTTTCAATTCACCCCCTCTTGAAACTTGCCATTTGGGCTTACAATTGGTATCAAAGCAAACCTCACATCATTTATGATTAAACACCTATGAGGAGTAGATCTTAATGGCATCATCATCCATTCCTGCACTCATGGTAGAGGGTCAGTCCACCAACAAACTTCCATTCTTTAATGGGTCTGATTATGCATATTGGAAGAAGTGTATGCATATTTTTCTTAGTATGCATTTATATGATGACGTATAAATGCTCTGAAAATGAAAAACACAGAACTAAATGATGAAATCACCAAGCTAAAAAGAATTTTAGCAAAGTTCACCTTAGGAAGAGATGCTTTAGATAAGTTGATTGGCAGTCAAAGAATGATTTTTGATAAAGCAAGAATTGGGTATAGACCTAATGCAAAACAGAAATCATATTTGAATTATTTTGTTAAAGCATCAGGTTATATAAATTCATCCATTACTTGCCATTATTATAATCGTAAAGAACATAGTATCAATAAATGTTCTATTAGGAACAACACCTATAGGGGTCCAAAATTAGTTTGGGTTCCTAAAGGTACAGAGGTTGGTATTGATGCTCCTAAGATTAAAACTAAAGTGTATGCACCCAAGGTCAAATGGGTACCAAAGTAAATAATTGATCATCTTGCAGGAGCAGAAAGTGAGAAGTTCATCCAAAGAAGTTAAGTGGTTCCTTGACAGTGGCTACTTAAGGCACGTGACTGAAAACAAAGAGTTATTCGTGCATCTCCCAAAGAAGAGCTGAAAGAACATAATCGTTGGAGATAGCAACAGAGACAAAGTTATTGGCATTGACATCATTGAGTTAAACAAAGTTAAAATTTTAGATGTTTTGTTAGTGGATGACTTTAGATACAATTTGCTAAGTATTTCTCAATTATGTGATGTTGGGTATAATACCATGTTTTTCAAATATGCATGTGATGCTTTTGATGATAATAAGAATAGAATCTTGCATGCTTCTAGGATAGGAGATGTATATGTCATTGAGTTAGATAAAATGGTTGTTGAATCTTTTGTATGCTTACAAGTATTGAGTTACGATTCTTGGTTATGGCATAGAAGGTTAGGGCATTATAACATGGACCTCATTAGGAAATTATCAAAGCATGACATATTAAAGGACCTTCCTAGCCTCAAGTTTTCCAAGGACAAGACATGTGGACCATGTTAAAGAGGTAAACAAGTGAGGAGTTCATTTAAGTCCAAGAATGCCATTTCCACATCCAAACCTCTAGAACTCATTCATATGGACCTCTTTAGTCCCAATAGAGTTGCATCACTTGGTGAAAAACATTATATATATGTCATTGTGGATAACTATTCTAGGTTCATATGGGTATTTTTCTTTGAGAACAAGAGTGACACATTCGATGCATTCAAAAAGTTTTCTAAGAGAATTCAAAACGAGCTTCGTTATCATTTGGTTAAGATTAAGAGTGATCAAGGTGGAGAATTTGTAAACCAAGACTTTGAGTCATTTTGTGATGAGAATGAGGTCACATATAATTTCTCTACACCTAGAACACTATAACAAAATAGGATAGCTGAGAGAAAGAATAGAACATTGCAAGAGATGGGTAGAACCATGCTCAATGAGTACGAGCTACCTCAATACTTTTGGACTGAGGCGATAAACACAGCATATTACATTTCTAATAGAGTTTTGATTAGAAAATTCCTAGGAGAAACTTTATATGAGTTGATCTATCAGAGAAAACCTAAAATGAAACACTTTAGAGTCTTTGGATGCACTTGGTACATCCTGAACACCAAAGACAATATTAGAAAATTTGAGCCTAAGTCAGATGTTGGTATTTTTCTGGGTTATTCATCTAAGAACAAAGTATATAGAGTGTATAATAAGAGAACTCAGGTTGTAAAAGAATTCATGCATATTCTTTTTGATGACTTAGAACCTGATGTGATGAAAATGCTTGCTAAGGAGAAGATTGATGAGATAGATGTGACAAATAAGATGAAAAATCTGGAATTGAATGAGGGTCAAAATGAGAATCATGAAGAGCATGTAGAGACTCATTCTAGGGAACTTCTAAAGGCTTGGAAGTATACATCTCATCATCCTAGAGAGTTGATCATTGGTAATCCCTCTCAAGGAATCAAAACTAAGAAAGCATCTAGAAAGATTCCTCAAAATCTTGAGAAATTGTAAAATCTTGTATTTGTGTCTCATTTAAAGCCAAATAAAATAGATGATGCTTTATTGGATGAGGATTGGATAATGGTAATGCAAGAAGAACTAAATCAATTTCAAAGGAACCAAGTTTGAGACTTAGTTCTAAGACCTCATGATCATTTCATCATTCGCACCAAATGGGTGTTTAGAAACAAGCTAGATGAGCATGAAAACATTATTAAGAATAAAGTTAGGCTTGTTGCTAAAGGATATAGCCAAGAGAAAGGGATAGATTATGATGAGACATATACTCCTGTTGCTAAACTAGAAGCTATTTGAATTCTTTTAGCCTTTGCTTATTTTAAAATTTTTAAACTTTTTTAAATGGATGTGAAAAGTTCTTTCTTAAATGGATTTCTAAATAAAGAAGTTTATATCGAGCAACCTCCCAGTTTTGAAAACCAAAAATTTCTAAACCATGTTTACAAAGTTAACTAAAGCTCTCACGGTTTGTAACAAGCTCCTAGAGCTTGGTATGAGAGACTTAGTAAATTTCTGTTGGAAAATGATTTTGACAGAGGGAGTGTTGATAAAATATTTTTTATTAAAACAAAAGATCATGACATACTCATTGTACAAGTGTATGTTGATGATATAATTTTTGGAACCACAAATGATTCACTTTGTGAAGAATTTTCAAAGTTAATGAGAAATGAATTTGAAATGAGTATGATGGGAGAATTAAATTTCTTTTTAAGATTACAAATTAAACAAACTTTGGATGGAATTTATATCTCCCAATCAAAATATGTTAAAGAACTTTTGAAGAAATTTGAACTTTTAGATGGTAAACATGTGGATATACTTATGAGTTCATCCACCTCTTTGGATAAAGATGAGTAAGGCAAGGGTGTTGACCCTAAGCTTTATAAAGACATGACAGGATCATTATTGTATCTCACTGCATCTAGATCATACATCTTATATAGTGTATGTGTATGTGCACGATTCCAGTCAAACCCCAAAGAATCGTATTTAAGTACTGTGAAAAGAATATTTTGATACCTTAGAGGCACACCCAACTTGGGATTGTTTTATCCTAAGGATGGTTCATTTGATTCGAAAGGTTTTTTGGATGCACACTTTGAAGGTTGTAAGATTGATAGGAAAAGCATAAGTGGTGCATGTCATTTCTTAGGGAATACATTAGTTACATAGGTGAATAAAAAATAAAATTTTGTTGCTTTATCAACCACTGAGACCTAGTATATTTCTGTAAGTAGTTATTGTGCACAACTCTTATGGATCAAGCATCAATTGATTGACTATGGCATGCATATAGATAGGATTCCTATTATGTGTGATAACACTAGTGCCATTAACCTCACAAAGAATCTAGTACATCATTCACGTACCAAACATATTGAAATACAACATCATTTTATCCGTAATCATGTTCAAAAGAACAATGTATGTATTGAGTATATAAATACTGAAAATCAACTAGCAGACATTTTCACGAAACCTTTGGATAAAACTTGATTTTGCTATTTGAGAAATAATCTTGGAATGATGTGTGTTGATTAAACATGCTTTATTATTTTCCTTGATTTGTTCAATCTCTATATCAATATATTATGTGTTTGCTAAATGTGTGTATCGATAGTTACTAGTTTCTACATAATTTTTGCTTAAAAATCCTTTCTCGTATCGATACCCCTTTCATCGTATCACACATTTCCTTAACGTATCGATACTCTTAAAACGTTTTGATATGATGACTCAAAGTATAGATACCTTTTCAAAAGGTATCGACACCTTTGAGATGGAGATACTAAGTCTTGTGACTCAACGTATTGATACGTTTCTAAAATATATCGATACCTTTGTGGCATATATAGGACAAAAACGTCAAAACGTATCAATACCCTTTAAAAGGTATCAACACGTTTACTTGATTGAACCTCAAAACTACATCGTTTTGAGTGTGGACACGACTTTTGGGATTCAAAAACCATCATAACCTTTTGTCTTCCCTCAGTTTCTTTAAATTCAAACCTTTTCACCATTGTTCTCTCAGTATAAGATATTTGAAACAGTCATCTTCATCACTCTCTCTCTCAAATGTCTCTTTTAAATATCTGAAACTGTCACTTTTATCCTCTCTCTCTATATATATAGCACCTCGCATAAAGATTCCTGTACCCTCTGACAAAAAGAAACGAAAAGTCACGAAACCGTCTTCCACTGCCAGTCCAAATGAGCCAAACCCGTGGGAATTCACTTCTTAAGAGCAACAGGACAAGTTTATGAGTTAGTTTGCGTATAGAATCGTCACTCTAGGTCAGGCAATAGATTTCAAATTTTTGAACAAAATGCGTTTTTTCATACATAACCCAAATTACCCGTTTTGGTTGGTTGTCGTTTCTAAGTATTAAGGGGGAGTTTTACCTAGAACTTGTTAGACTCTTTTATTCGAATCTTGACACCAAAAATCCAAATACTGGTAAAACTATGGTTAATAAATTTAAGATTTGGGTACGAAGAGTTGAGTTTGTTGTAGATGAACAGTTATTGGTAGAACAATTCAGATTATTCCAGGAGGAAAGAATTATTTTTTGTCAAATTTTAACCCTCTTGAGGTATGTAAAATAATTTTCAAAAATCCAGATTTACAAACTGTAGAGAATAAACCTTCTAAACTTCAACTGAACAAGCGAATTTTACACTTGATAGTTGCCTATAATTTGAATGTTCGTTCTGAAAAATTTACAGATATGTTCGTTGAGGACATGTGGTGGGTGGAGCGTATTATAACCCATAATCAATCGAACTTGGCTTATTGGATGATTTCTAGTATGGTACAGGGCACTTTACAGAGGTATAATTTGTATTATGGGTATCCGATCACTGAATTAATTAACAAGATGGCCCTAGAAATATTGGTTGGAGTTGATAGTACAACTCCACCTACATTGAGCATGCTAAGTGAGATGACTCTACAAAAAATCCACTATAAGCAGCAGACTCCTGGTGTATGGTTTTCGAAACAGGCTGGTGGTCTTTCCTTTAGAGAGGGTGATGATGTTCAGATTGATCATGCACCGAGTGACCTTCTATCAGGATCAGGCTTAGAGCAACAACAGGATGTGATAGTCCTCCTCCACAGAAACACATTCCTCCTTCTTTTGTTCCACCGTCAGAGTCAGAGTTTCTAGCACCTCCTACTCCATAGACACGAGTTTCAGTTCCTTTGGCCCTTCTAGCACTGACTTTGGACTACAGATTAGAGCAGCTTGTAGACACATTCACTTCTCTCCAGTCGATCGTCATGACAACAGTGAACAAACTTGACACTAAGATGAACGAAGCATTTCAGTTGATGCACGTTCTAGGAAAGATGATGGAGAAACAGTGATAGGAAACGATAATGAACCATACGGATGTGCTTATAAAGTTAGACAACATTGAGGCACGCATTGGTCAACTAGAACCCTCATTTAGACCTCCACCATCAGGGCGTCAGCCACCGCCTCACTTTTGTCCTTTTTATCCGCAGACACCACCTTCTGGTTATCGTCCTCCTCCTACCAGCTCTTGTCCTCCCTTTGAGACGAGCTCATCATCTCATCCTACTCATGTTGACTCCTTATCTGATGAGGAAATGGATCCTGAGCTTGTTGAGATGCTTGACGGCAGGGGACATATTGTAATCTGTGAATTCTTGATTTTTTTTATTGTTATCGTTGTTATTTTTCTCATTCTTGGATGGTTATTATTAGTTAATTTTGCTAATTTAGATGTTTATTTTATTTGAGTCCTTCTTGGTTTTACTTTATGATGTTATGATTGATTATTTATTTATGAAATTTTTGTTCTTTTGTGGTGCATTATTACTATCGTTTCTTATGTTTTTGATGATATTTCCTTTTTTGCTTGATGACTAAAAGGGGGAGAATATATATATAATATCTATATACAATCCACAGCATAGCATCTTAGATTAAGGGGGAGAATTTTGTTTTGTTATCATCAAAAAAGGGGGAGATTGGTGACCCCAAAATGTTTTGATGCTATATGTTTTTAAATGGCAAAAGATTGTTTTTGATGATGCCAAAATATATAGAGTAATAATTTATGCATGTGATAAATATATAATTTATTTAGTGATGATTATACGTTTAAAAGGACATATATTTCACTTGATCATTTTTGGAAAGGCAAATATATTTTTCAGGAGTTCAAATTTAGAATCAAAAGTGTCAACAAATTGTTGGCATATGGGTGCCAGCAGTCTACCACTGGGAGATGGCTTCAAACAGTGTCAGCCTCAGCTCGATAGGAGGTGGTGCATCCAACCGCCCCGGTCCGCTCCGCTATAGGTTAAGGAAATAAAGTTGCGCTCTGACTATCAGCTATAGCTTTTGGCCTAGTGGTAAGCGCTTGATCCTTCAATTGGTATTAGAGCAGGTCGCGGGTTCGAGTGCTCCCAGCGTAGCTGCTGGGGGGTGGATTGTTGGTATATTGGCATATGGGTGCCAGCAGTCTACCACTGGGAGATGGCTTCAAATAGTGTTAGCCCTAGCTCAACAGGAGGTAGCACATCCAACCGCCCTGGCCCGCTCCTCTATGGGTTAAGGAAATAAAGTTGCGCCCTGATTATCAGCTATAGCTTTTAGCCTAGTGGTAAGCGCTTGATCCTTCAAAATCATGGCCAAACTCAAACGTATCGACACCCTACTTAAAAGTATCGACACATTTGGTTACAGTGCAAAAATCAAGCCCGAGTTTCGGAACCCTGCTTCAAGACATTTTGATACCTTTTCTCAGCCTCAAATGTATCGATACCCTTGCTCAACGTATTGATACATTGTTGACGAAAAAATTTTAAATTTACGCAGGAGCGTTTTAATACACTTGGAGTCTATGATAAACATATCGATACCCTTAAAGACTACTCAAACGTATTGATACCCTTAAAAAGCATATCAACAAGTTAGTGACGGACTCACCAAATTTGCGTGAAAACGTATTGATACCTTGGAAAACATATCGATACATTCAAGGTAACAAAGCCCAACGTATCAATACCCTTAACTTCAAATTAAAACGTGTCGATACCCTAAAAAAAGGTATGGGCTTCTGCAACAAATCATAATAGTAACGACTACTTCAAAAGCATATTAATAAGATTAGATAAAGTCGTTGGAGGAATTAAAGTTAGATATAAATACAATCATATTTGAATAGTCAATAGGTTGGTTGAAGTGCATATACACAAAGCATATAATCTAAAAAACATTCCTCTACGAAATTAATTCTCATTCTCTCTATTTTATTTCACTTGTATTTATTTTAGAGAGAGAAAGTTATGCATATTGAATATACTCTATTTTGAGAGATCAAATTTCTATCTCTATTTACTGAGATATATTTAGGGTTACTCTTCACCCGTTGTAAGAAAGATTTTATTGGGTTTCTTTTCACCCGTTCTAAAAGAAGTTGTATTATGGTTTTCCTTTACCGTATAAAAAAGAGTTGTATTTGGGTTTCTCTTGACCCGTAAAAACAAAGATAGTAATCCTCGATGTGAGTAGATTCATTCGTGAAGAGTGGACGTAGACTTATAGTCGAACAACTATAAAAATTGTATTGTGCATCCTTTATTTTTCTGTGTTCATTCTTTTTCTGCATTTAGATCACTAAACGCATAAATTAGTTTCATAATCTTTCACGAACACTTAAAAGTTTTGTTTTGAAGTTTTAAATTTTCAATTCACCCCTCTTGGAACTTGCCATCTGGGCCTACACTTTTATTTTCATTTGTAATGGAGGTACTGTTAGTTGAAAGAGTTATAAACAGACCACTATAGTTGACTCTACTACAGAAACTGAATATGTCGCTGTTTTTGAAGCGGCGAAAGAGGCTATCAGGATCCTTAACTTCGTAAATGAACTCAGAGTGGTTCCTTCTATTTTGAATCCAGTAGCTTTATATTGTCATAATAATGGAGCTATAGCATAGGCTAAGGAACCGAGGTCTCACCAGAAGTATAAACATATTCAGTGAAAATCTCACTTGATTTGAGAGTTTATATCAGATAAAAATTGATCATATAAAATATACTATCAACAGATAACATGAAGGACCCACTGACTAAGCTAGTAACATAACAATAACTAAATCATCATCTTGAGAAGATGGGTATTAGATACCACATTGATTGACTCTAGTGCAAATGGGAGTTTGTTGGAGATATGCCCTAAAACCAATTATGTCTCATAGTTCAGGGTTATCATTTAATTGCATATATATTTTTGTGATAAATTGTAAAATTTGTTTACAATCAATAAAATGGCACTTTTATCATTTTGCATGTGTTCAATTGCTTATTACATTGTTGGTTTTATTTTAATGCAGAATGAAATTCCGTGATGTATTATGTATTAAGACTCTATCTAAAAAATATTATAAATATTAGTACAGAGTCTATGATTTAAATATATCTGAATACATTCTCAACTGAAGTGATGTCATTAGAGATGATGATATTGCATGATAGACATATATTATTATTGTCAAAGATTAGTATTTAATCTCAATTAGATTATTATACCCAAGTATAGGTTGTCTTATTATAGTATAGTTCGGTGAATTTAAGTTTCGTACTCACAAGGAGTGTTTTTTCCAAGAGTCCAATTGGGTTATATCTAACCTAAGGTCCAATAGCAAAAGTTCAAAAGTAAAGGTAGAATAAATGATAGATCAATTTTAAGAAAAGAATTATAAAATAAAGATTAAATACAAATTAAAATACCAAGGCTTTGAAAATTGATATTTTAGGATGATGATAGTAAACTAGATCCCGTATTTTAACTTAATTGAGATTAACTAAAGAGTTATCCCAATCAAAAGATGAAAATCATTTGATGCATGAAAAATATATTTTCTTCAAAAAATCAATATTTGATTAAAATCATGCCTTTAAATTGATAAAAACATGTAAGAAAAACATTTAAGACATTTAATATTCAAAGTATTTTTTGTGCCACATATCTACAATGAATCAAAGAAAGTTTTTCCAAGCATTCAATGTGTCAAATATCTACATAAAAATTAAAGAGTTTAAATACTTAAAAATATTTTTCAAAACATGGATATATAATTAATCAAAAGAACTTTAACATTAAAAATAAAGATGGGATCTAAAGAATATATCATACATCCTTAGTATCAACTTTCTAGCCTTAGCTAGTACTTTAGAAAGAAATAAAGATGAGAGAAAGAAATTTTATTACAAACTAATTCTATTACATCTATTATATTTTTAGAAAACAAAATATCCCTCTTATTTATAGACAAACATGAGGGTTAAATGTCAAAGTAGGTAGATGTAATATTTGACAATTAAATTAAAAATTTTGACAAATGAAGTTGAAATATTCTAACCGTTACAAAAATAACATGGATGACCTTAAAGATCAATGATTCAACTTCTGTAGTAATCATGAAAGTTATACATATTTGACTCATTTTTCAAATGCCACTTGTCTCAGGTCAATCAGAAATTTCTATCAAAAGATATAGGTAAAATACTAAAGCATGATTAGGCTGGACTGGAACAATAATTAAGTTTGATTGATGGCTTCAAAAATATAACTTAGAGCTCGAATTGATAGTTAGACCAAACATAAAATTTTAGCCAAATGAGTTATTTTTTCAATGGATTAAGATTCACCTCAATAACTCTCTTGGACAAAAAGTTCTGGCCTTTCTACGTTCACTGCATTAAAATAAAAATTAAATAAAATTACAAATAAAGTAAATTTTATATCAAACACTAGAAATATGTATAAATGGAGAAAGTTAATCATACTTTAAAGTGTAAAATGATGAATTCAAACCTTAGTGCATGTATATTTTTATATAATCATCACACACCCTAATCAACTTATTATTAGTCCCTTAGCAATATAAAGCATTAACATTTGGCAATGAATCGAAGCAAAAACTTACTTACAAGATATTTATTATTTCACTTCTTTTTGATATTTTTAAATAAGTAAACTCTCAATCATAAGTATTAAGTGCAACCACAAATCCCTCAAATAAGAAATCCATAAATCTTCTTTTATGCATAAAGTGACACATAAATTATAGGGCTTTATTGAAAAAGGGAACAAAATTCATTCTTATTATTTCACAATAATTAACATCTTTTGGACAATTTTATTTAATAACTAGATACAATAATCATAACCCAATTCCTCGATCAATAACACTTAAACCAGTTAATCTTAGGGTATTAGGTTTTAAGATACCCCTTCAAATCTCTTTAGGAAATGATTTTAAACTTAAATAAATTCATAACTTAATTCATCAGTCAATGACTCCTAGACCAGTTAGCCTTAAGGCTTTAGGTGTTAAGACATCCCTACGAGCCTCTTTAGGAGATGAACAATTATTTATTTATAATATTTTTTCTTTTTCTCTTTTTTTTCTTTTTTTATCCCTTAGAAGCAACTCTAATGAAATCGTCAAAATAAATATTATCAAATTCTCAACTTGTAACCCATAATCATGCATCAAAGTGTGTGTGTGATAGAATAATTTATAAAATTCTTGCTCAATAGATATATGAACATAACCATTTAACCAATGACTATACAGGAGTTCACATATTTGAATAATCCAAACAAAAGTAAATAACAAAAACTTGCTATAAATTCCAAAAATCAAGGCCAAATGATAACAAAAACACACAAAAACTATTTGCTTGAAAACTAACACTACTAAGATGTGTCTCAAGGATTGAAGGAAGAAAAAAAATCCTTTCCTCAGCCATCTTTACAGAAATCAAACACTGTTAGTGAATCTTCTCACTCTTTTTTTTATATACACAAAAACAACACATAGAAAACACAACATATAATATCAACTAACCTTCGCCCAATCCAATTTAAGACATTATCCACAATGTCTAAATACAGAAAGGTAAAGCATAGAAGATATCACCTGAGTTAGCTCTTACTGAAAAAATAAACCTACATTATATATTCTTCTAAAAGGGTTAATCACCAATATTTAACAAATATTCTAATTTATTAATTTAATTACAGAAGAAAAACAAACCTGCTTTTAATCAAACCATAAAAACTTATAGTCAGAGCGTCAAATCTAGCTTGCGCTTTTTTGGTTTCTTTCTCAAACTAATTTATCCGAGTTGTTATCAGATCAAGCTTGTAGATGAAGCTTTTTAATTTGTCAATCAACTAATCAGGAGTTAAAGCAGTGACTAGGATTCATCGCATTGAGTGTGAGATAAAATGTTGTTCCACATCTTTATCAAGAAAAGATAATAGGTTATCAAAGAAATTATTAATATTTAACAGACCTATAGATTTTTAGTGAATATTCAATTAGGTTCAAGAAGCAACTTGAAAAAGTGTAACACCTGGTTTAAGTCTGTCAACAATATTATCCGCTTTGGCCCAACCCTTGGGGCCTCACGATTTTGTTCTTGAAAATAGGTTATCCTGAGAACTTTTCAAGAGGTCAACCATCTTGGTACTGCTCTCGTCCAAGCACGCTTAACTGCGTAGTTCTTGGAGTTAAACCACCACCCATCCCAAAAGGCCTTATTGATAACTTGGTTCTAACTCTACATATATAGCCTAGTAACTTTCTCTCCCATTCTGATGTGGGATTTGGTTCATCCTGGATCAGGATGTTACAGGCCCACCAGCTTTCACCTGGTTTGTCCTCGAACCACCACCATCATACTGGAGGAGAGTTGGCTCTGATATCAATTGTAACACCTGATCCAAGTCTGTCAATAATATTGTCTGTTTTGGCCTAACCCTTGGGACCTCAAGGTTTTGTTCTTAGAAATGGGTTATCCTGAGAACTTTCTAAGAGATCACCCATCTTGGTACTGCTCTCGTGCAAGCACGCTTAACTGCGTAGTTCTTGGAGTTAAACCACCACCCATCCTAAAAGGCCTTGTTGATAACTTGGTTCCAACTCTATGTATATAGCCGAGTAACTTTCTCTCCCATTTTGATATGGGATTCGGTTCATCCCTGCCATCCTAGAAGCCTATCAGAAGCTATTTCTTGCTCAGGCTCCCTAGTTCCGGCACCACTTCCCACCCTCATTGGACTGGGATGTTATAAAAAGTTCTTCCAAAGTACCAAAACTACTTAGAAGGCATATAAATGCATTAGAATTACAGATCATTCTGGTTATGTGTTCGTGCATAGAGGCTATCTGAAACTCCTCTTCAATTGTCATCCCTGTAATTCTTTCCTCAGTTAAAGGTATAGGAATAATATCTAGAACTTGACTGTCACCTATAAATGCATCTGAGGACACACACCTTATTAACCCAAGGCTACCTCCCTCATAGATCAAATGAATTTTTTGTTCGGCTAATACCCTTCTCAGATTACTTACTACATTAACAAACATTATATCTTTTCCAGAACTAGACACATAAACTACGAATCTAGCGAAGTGAGATATTTTTATTTTTATATTAGGCTGAACTTTAAAAATAAAGAGAGTGATTACGTATATTTATGGATGAAAAGAAAAGCAATATAATAACATCTACATAGGTAACCCGACTAAATAACAACTGGTTTGAAAATAAGCAGTAAAAATTTTAAAAATAAATAGTAAGCACACAAAAAAGTAAAAAAGAATAACGTATAAATAAAAATAAAAGAAACACACTTATTTATTAGTAGATGTGATTGTGGCTTATATCTTCCTCTGGTTTTATGTCCAATAATGGTTTGAACGCCCTATATGGGTCGAGGATAGGCTTCCCATCTAATTTTTTTAAAAATTAGCAAACAAGATCATTTATAGTCAGATTCCCAAGACTATATCATTCATGCTCATTTAAAAATAAATCCCATAATTTGAGAAGTTATCCTTGTACGGATTCACAAAAATGCATCTCAAGAGTCAATAAAATATCATCTAAAGACTCCTTACTCAGCTCATCCTTAATGAATCTAATCTTATCTTCTCAATTTGTAAAAAAAAATCTAAAGAACGATATCGCGTATAACAAGTATATTGTGTACATTTGTGACAAACTCCTAATCTTTTTAGTCTACGCTTTTTAACATAAGAACTTTTACCTAAATTAGGCATGTGAGAAATAAAAAAATCAGAAGATTCCTCACCTAATCGAACCTTGGCTTTATTTAACCATCTTATATCCTGAGGTATACCATTATCCATGAGTATCCTTAATCTTGTCATCCTGGTTTTATAAATTTTTCTCAAACTATTTACTTTGAGGAAGGAAAATGTTTTTGCAGTTTTGAAATAATTTTATCCATTTTTTTGAAAAAGAAGAAGAAAGTAAAGAGAAATTTTTTTAATTTACAACTCAGTTATTTTGATAAAACTAAAAACCGACTTGAAATATCAAGGAGTACCATTATCTGCCACTTAACTGGGAAAAATAAAAATAAAAACAAAGACAAAGGATACTAACTACCCTCATCTTCTGATATGCATCTTCAAAATATTTGATCTGAGTAATACTTGAACAAATATGGATCTCCTAATAAAAATTTCTTACCTCAGATAAAAACTTCTTCTTATATTGATTACTCTATTCAGATGGTATTTTTCCTTCTTGTTCGCTTGTGAGAGTAGAAGAGATGACAACTGAAAGAGTTTGTTCGTCTCCAAGATAAGCATACTTCAAACCTTCAGGTAGAGATTTTAACTTTTACTTGAGTACTTCACCTTGTTTGTTGGCATTCAATTATCCTAAGTTTTCAAAGCATGGCTTCCATCCTTTACTTTCCATCACCTGTGCACAATCAAGTAATGAACATATATTAGAAATCTCGTGCTCTAATGGCATACTTGATTCAAATAAATTAACCAAACAAGTTTATAAAGGGTTAGAAAAATTCCTTTCTTGAAATTTATCCTAAAAATTCCTTTTTTTGAAATTTATCCTCCACAATATTCTCAATAATGTTAGCTTCTTCATTCTCATCATCTTCATCACGTGGTTGCTTGCACATATTAAAAACATTAAGCTCCAATGTCATATTGCCAGATGATAACTTCATGACTCCATTTCTGTAATTAATCAAAGTATTAAAAGTTGTTAAAAAAAGATGTCCTAAAATAGCTAGAATTGTATTACCTATTTTCACATATTGTGTATCCAAAACAATAAAATACACCAGATAAATGAATTTATCAATTTGAACTAACGCATCTTCTACAATACCTCTTAGCACTTTCACTGATCAATTGGTAAGTAAAAGAGTCACAGATGTTGGTTTTAACTCATCTAAGTTGAGTTGTTGATAAACTGAATATGGAAGCAAGTTTACACTAGCACCAAGATCAGGTAAAGCTTGTTCAATTTTATGATCTCCAATAATGTATGAAATTATTGGACAACCTGGATCCTTGTATTTTATTCCATTATTATTTTGAAGAATTGCACTTACTTGTTTGGCTAGAAAAAACTTTCTTTTTCATATTCAATTTTCTTTTTACTGTGCACAAGTTTTTCAAAAATTTAACATAAAAGGGTACTTGTTTAATCACATCTAATAAAGGAATGTTAACCTTTACTTGTTTAAAAATCTCATAAATTTCTAAATTATGGTTTAGTTTCTTTGGAGAGATTAATGCATGAGGAAATGGTGGCATAGATGTTGGTTTGGTTTTATCTACAATAGGTGTAAGTTTGTCATCCCTTTCATTACTAGTAGAGATTGATTCCTCTTTCTCATACGTATCAAGAATGGGCTTCTTAACAATCTTACCACAATGAAGAGTAGTAATGGATTTAACTTGGTCCATATACTGGTTAACTTTTAAATTTGATTGACTTTTTGGGTTAGGCTATGATTCAGATGAAAACTTACCTTTCTTATGAATTCTAAGCGCTAATATAAATTTTATAAGAGTATCTTTCAAATAAGTTAATGATTGAGCTTTTTGATTATTGAATGATTCTTGTTTTTCAATGAATAAATGCATGGTTTTCTGAAGGGTTTTTAACTTTGATTGATTATATGAAAGAGGATTGGAAGACCTTTGTGGTTGGAATGTTTGAACATTATAGTCATTGCTCTAACTAAAGTTTGGATGGTTTCGTCAATTTGGATTATAAGTGTTGAAGTATAGAGATGGATAAAGCTTTTGGTTATAATATATGGCATTCATTTGTTCATGTATGACTTCTCTGAACACTGGAAGGTTTGGGCATTCATGTGTTGAGTGTTTAATATTATCACAAATATTGTAAACATCTCCATGCTTAATGAATTTAACTTCGTTTACTTTTTTAAGTTTCATGGCTTCAATCTTTCTTATCAAATTAGTAACTCTAACATTTAGATCATCTTCTTAATTTAAATTATATTTTTCTCCACAAGAATTAACTATATTAGATCTAACTGAATTATATAAAAAACTAACAGTATGCCAAGATTGTGAATTTTCAACCAAATGATTTAAATGATCTAATGATTCATCTGGATCTTTTTTCAAAAATTCTCTATTATACATAGTTTCAACAAATTATTTGGTCTCTGGTAATAAACCATCATAGAAAAAACTAATTGTGCGCTATTTTTCAAAATCGTAATGTGGATATAAATTTAACAAATATTTAAATCTTTCCTAACATGAAAATATGTTTTATTTTCTTTTTGAAAAAATTTTGAATTTGTCTTTTGAAAGCATTTGTTTTATGAACTGGAAAAATTTTTATCAAAAATTCTGCTTGTATTTCATTCAAAGTTCCAATTGATCTAGACCTCAAAGAATTAAGCCAAGTTTTAGTTTTATCTTTTAATGAAAAAAGAAATAACTAAGCTTAATAATTTCTTCACTACATGTTTGATCATTGAAAGTTATGCAAGTTTCTTTAAATTCTTTTAAATTCAAGTAAGGACTTTCAGATTTTAAGCCATGAAAATTAGGAAGCAAAAGAATCATACTCCGCTTAAATCTAAAGTTATTTGCATTAAGGGAAAAAATAAAACAAGAAGGAGTAGAATGTTGAAGAGATCGCAAGTATTCATGCATGGTTCTCAATAGAGGATTTTTAATTTCTCCTTGAATACTTTGATTATTACCTATGATGCTAGAAGTGTATAATAATGAAGATGAATCAAATAAATTGCTAAAAAAAGTTTGAGAATTACCTTTCACCAAACGCTCCGTGTGAAACCAATCCCTTAGCAGTATAGGCATAATAGTAAATCTCTCAAGAGTGTTCGTGCATGTCCTTGTGATTGGATTGTGCACGAGAGGGTATAGAACTTGAAGAATGTGACTTGGATAAGATTGTGGTGTAGGATATGAGTTAATAAGAAAGATCTCCCCAAAATCATCTCCATTTTAGAAAAAGTTCCATATCGTTTTTGTAGACCTCAGAGAGAGCTTCATTGATATATTATGGGTTTCGAGCAGATATCCGATCTAAAAGTTATGGTCATTTAAAGTTATAGTCCTCGGAAGGAGGACCAGAAGCAAAGGTATCGATACGTTTGGGGAAACGTATTGATACATTGAAGTTGAGGCTATGGGTATCGACACCTTTGAGGAAGGTATCGATACGTTTACTGATGGGGCCAAGGTATCGATATCTTTAGTGAAAGGTATCGACACCTTGAAGGCATGATGAACAGTAAACAGTGCCCAAAGTGTTGATACATTAGCAAGGGGTATCGACACGTTGGTGATGGTGATGAAGCCCGCTTGCGATGAAAGGTATCGATACGTTGGGGAGGGTATCGACACCCTACAGGCTTGTGAACAGTATTTTGCCCAAACGTATCGATACGTTTTTGAAACGTATCGACACCTTTGGGGATTTTATAGCATTTATGCTCGGGGACAGGTCGTCTTCCCCATTTTGAAATTTTGGCTTCTCTCTTTACCAAAAATAGTAGAAATACACTCTCTCAA
Source organism: Trichilia minutiflora (assembly GCA_035590515.1). NCBI lineage: Eukaryota > Viridiplantae > Streptophyta > Magnoliopsida > Sapindales > Meliaceae > Trichilia > Trichilia minutiflora. The sequence goes on along the minus strand of JAVXUL010088375.1, from coordinate 287 downwards.
TTCCCAGTAAACTGATCTCAGCTAATCCTCCACCAAATTTCGCGATTCCAGTTCCTATGAACTGAGAATCAACACCAGAACCTAAAAATCCCCTCTGATTAGAGTTTCACGTGATGGTTCGCGAGGAATCACGAAGAAGGGATGACGGTGAACAGTAGTAGAATGAGAGATTCGAGCAAATCGGGACTCTAAGCTCGCCTGCGGGGTTAGGTAAGCTTGTTCCTCAGTTTATCTCTCTCGATTAAGCTATCATTTCACGTAGATCTAAGAAATGAGAATCGAATCAC
>JAVXUL010088358.1:0-23500 GCA_035590515.1 Trichilia minutiflora | reverse complement strand
ATTACTAAAGGTATATACACAAGAAAATATAACCCTGAACCATCTGACACGTTTGGTTCTAGGGCATATCTCTAACATGTTTATGATGAATGAACATACTTTGTTTCACGGAATCAATTATGGTACTATATATGCTATTTATATTTATGATAAATATATATATATATATATATATATGATGACAGATATGTTTTGCATATATGGGTACCAATTGTTTAAATTACATTAATTCTTTTATATAATAACCTCATATATGTTTTGATTTATTCACTAAGTCTTTCCAAATACTTACCCCTCCCCCCCTTCAATTTTGCAAGTACCTTAGCTATTTTATGGAAGACAAACAAATGGAGTAGGATCTTGGAGTGCAGTTACTTGGGTTGGATCCAATCATGCATGGTCAGTCTGTAAATGGGCTGGCCTATTTTAAATTTCATTGGCTCACTAGTTATATAAACATACTGATATGTATTTATGAGTTAGGTATGAATGTTTATGGACATCGAATTCCATTTTCCAGTTTAAATGGTTTAAGGTGCATTACATTAATAGTTGTGTATCTGTGTCTCATATGCATTTATATAATCCATATAAAATGGATAGTGAAAGTTATTCATTTTAGTAAAAGGTTTAGGAGATAAGGCAAGTCTTATCTCCTGTTGGTTATAATCTAAGAATTTCAAGCTGTGATATCACATCATTTTGTTTATGACAATAAAAAAAAATCATAATTAAAATTTTCTTAAAATAAGAAAAAATGATATAATTATCCATTATTCCTATTTGTGATTTTATGCTGTATATGATACTAGACTGTATATATCCTAAAATTATATAAAACAACACATATTACAATAAACTATTGTTATACCAATTAGAAAAAATAAATTTTCTTCATAAATTTCGGCAGTGATATTACTTTAATAATTATCAATCACTAAAATATTTTTAAATTTAAATTTTATTAAAAATTTAAATTTTATTTTTTAATAGTAAAAAAAATCCTTAATTTAATAATTTTGAATATCTTAAAAATAAAATAAAAATCATCAAAAAATAAGAAATTAAGGGATGAGTGAATCGCCATTAATATCATCGGAATACGGCATTGCACACATCGGCATGCGCCATCACTCGCTAATGGCTCAAGGTTGACGCATTCACATCACGTGCCCAGGCGCACTAACTCTTAGTCAGGCTAGTTCAACCCATATACCCATATCCGAATCTACACCCGGTCCTGATTCGCTCGCATGTGACTCCACACACATGTATTTCATAGGCTATAATGCAGGCTCTGCACATGCATCACATGCGTCTTTTCCTCTTTCTTGGACGAGTTGACCCCGACTCGGTTTTCCTGTAATCTAGGTCGTCATGACCCGATTGCAACTTGATTTTGATTCTTTTTAATTTTTGTCCTAACATCTTCGTTTTTTCATCTAATTTCGATGATTCAAAAATTTATTCCTATATTTTCTAACATCGTAAAGCTGATTATAGCCTTATTTTTCCAAAAAAAGATTGAAAATTTGCCTAAATTTGGGTATGAACTTTCGAATTCAGAAAATAACTCTAGAAACTTTAATACTAAATTTCTCACAATATACAGAATTTCATGCCACAAATAATATATCAATATAAAGCTTGTAAAGAGAGGAACAAGACTCATATTTAATCACATCATGAATTTTCTAAAAATAACATAAAATATTGCAAAGAATTTAAACGTAAAAAATTAGGATTTATAAAACCCAAATTTCAAGTCACTATATTTTTACAAATATTTCGAATTAGATTGCATATAATATATCAATATGAAGCTTATAAGGAGAGGAACAAAAGTCCTAAAGTTTTAATCACATATTACAATAAAATCAACATAAAATATAGTTAAGAATTCATGTGATTGTGTGAGAAAAAATATATTTAAATAGTTTATAATTGATTCTAAATCATATATGTCTTAACTCTGATGTCACATGGAAAAATTAAAATTCTTTATTTAGCAAGATCGTACATATATAATTGTAGAATACAAGTAAGAATGCGTACCTATTTTGGCCAATGACACAACATTCCAAAGATCAAACCTTCCTCTCTATTTTCTCTATATATAACAGTCTCTTCAATGGGATAAAGATAAGTTCCTTCTAGGATTTCAAAAGCTCTTAATATTTTTTTTATATGTAGAGGTAGAGAGAAGACCTATCTTAATTTTAATAAGGTTTTACTGAGCCTCCCTATTAAAGATTTAAGCATGCCTCAAGTTTATATTCACTGTCAAACTAATCAATTAATAACCTTAAGCCTAATTTCTTATAGATCATATAATTGGGTTCATTTGCTCAATAACCATATCATTAGTCCGTTTTTAATAAAATTACAGTAATAATTAATATAAACTTATAAAAAATTTAATATATTTGTAAGTATATAATTTTATATACGCTATTTGTTTATAATTTAATAGCTTGTGAATATCTTTATTTGGCACGATACTAAAAAGAAAATTCTCACATGCAGAAATTAGAGACTTATTTATTGTAAAATAGATAAATTACGATTTTATTTATAAAAAAATAAAACATTAAGGATCTAAGTGTTATTAACCAAAATCTTCTATGTAGGGTCAAATAAAGCCCATCAAAAATTCATCAGGCCCAGCCAAGACAAACTTTTGTCGGCATGCGTCGCCTTCCTGAAAGGGTACAAAAGTAAAATTGATTCATTTGGATGTCTAGTTTCGCGATTACACTGTTGATCGATCTGTTGTGAAGTTATTAAAGCGGCAGCGGCGGCAGAACCGGCGGAGCCACCACCGACAAAAGGACGTGAACTGTTTGGAGGTGGATCGAAAGATCCAATCCTACCAGAAGCTGCTTTATTTCGCAGTTTCGCTTCGTCAAACGAGGTCAAAATTTCTTCATCTACTTACATTTTCGTTATGTTTATATCTTAATTCCTGTATTATCTGCTATTGTGTATGCAACAAAGCTGGAAACTTGTGTATCTTTTGAATTAATAACAAATCTTGAAACTTGTGTATCTTTTGAGTTGAATTGTACAATTCCCAATTGCTGAATTGGATTTTCCCCGCTAAAATTAATTTTGTCTGCTTTTGCTCTCTCTTTTTTTCTCCACTTAGTTTGTTTATTTTGAAAATTAAAACTCTTTTATTGGAACAAAGTTAATTTATGTACTTAGGTATGGAAGTGCGACAAGTTTCATAAGTTTGTTAGTCCGGAAAAATTTGTAATTTATCTATTGGAATTCGACTTTGTTGTTATATATTTAAATGATGTATAAGGTCTGCGTTTGCTGCAATATTGCTTGACTTGGAAATTTGGTATCAACTATTTCTTTATATGTAAAGCATTTGGAAGTTTAGTTCCCTCGAGGAAATGCGTGGAAATACAAGATTTTTTGAGAGAGAAAGCCATTGAAGTGGTTTGCTTGAATAATCAAAGAAAATGGTATCTATATTTGAACCACTCTTCATTCGTGCAAGATGATACTCTTGCTCCAAGACATGAGCATCACTTGATATGATTTGTTGATGTAGAACGAATTTAGACCAGTTTTATTATTTTCATTTTATCCGAATTAGCCTTTGGGTTATTTATTTTAGTTGCTTTGACTTGTTAAGGTAGGACATATATTTCTTATTGAAAGCAGATATTTTTTTGTTGGTTTTATGTTGTTATTGTTAGGCCACGAACTCTATATTGGAAGTAGATTCTTTTTCTCATTAGGATAGTTATATGACCATTATAAATAGGATCATCATTTTAGTTCTAAAGAAAGATGTGGAAAGTATTGAATAAACTTCTAAAGTTTTCCTCCTATTTCTTCAGTTTTTCTCCCTTTTCTTCTAAAGTTTTTCCCCATCGGCTCTAATTTTACGCCCTGTCTATTGTTTATATTTTGCTTACGTCAATTTAGGATCAGTTTTTAGTCAAATTCGGATGACTTTCTTGTGAATTTTAGACCATCACATCTGGTAATCAACAACAACAACACCGTTGCACCTAGAAACTTTTGATGCAACTGTTCCTAAAGCTAAACTGCCACCCCCACTGTCAGTGAAATCAAGCGAGTTGTCAATTTTCATCACCGCCACCAAACCACTTCTTGTTCACCAGTCTACTAGAATCCACAATTGTTAGACCTTTATCGGACAATATTCCAACTTTTTATAACTAAGGGGCATTTTATCATTATCTAATGGAAGAAGCTACCGGTCTAAAATGTTTACCATCCCAATTTGCCGGGAGTCGAGTTTTTTCAACAGGTGGAGAATAAGGGCAAAATAACCTTTTCGTATCATTAAGGCTTGTGCTACACTAATGGAAGAAGAAATTGTTCCTAAAGTGTTTCCTAAAGAGATTAAAGACATGTTTGAGATTTCCAAGGAAAAGGTAGAATTATCTTTGATTCAAGCTACATCTAACAATGTAAGTTCAAAAAATTGATGAAATACATCTGGAAGATGAGATTGATGTGACTACTTATTCACATTGAAAGCAAAGAGGTTGTTCTTGAAGAAGATTTGGCTAAGAAGGCAATATTACGTTGAGAGTGTTAATGTATATCCTATAAACTATTCGTATTATTGGTTTTAGGGTTTATGATCTTGTATTAATTTTATTAATAAATGAAAGAAGTTGTTTTTTATTCGCATACTTATGCTACCTCTTTTATCAATTTATGCAATAGAATAAAGTATATATGTGAATGATTTAGATAATTCATTTAAGAGTTAAATGAAATTATTAAAATTGCTCTCTATTGGTGAGATATTGATTAGATAATAATATCATAAAATAGACTTACTGAATTTTACCGATGAATATCATGAGATAATATGAGTGCAGGTGACAATAAGAATCATGCTACAAGGATATTAGTATAGATTAATAGTTAAGAACTATTTTTTAAACATGATTAAAGAATGATAAATTACATAGTAAGTATATAGTCTATGATTTATTGTAAAATTATATTAGTGATAAATCCTTTTATCTGAGATATTATGGTCGGATCTTGTATGGATGCGTATAGTTTGTAAGTGTATAAATATAGAACTAGTCACATCTTATATGATAAAGTTGATTTGGTTATGCGTTCATATAAGTATACAAGTAATAATTAATATAGGATCCGTTGGATTGATAAATTAGATTAAGAGTTACAATTAATTTTATCCGGATCAAGTTTTTAGAGAAATGTCGATAAATATATGAAACCTAAGTTTGTGGTCACAATACTTAAATGTCAAATGAAGAGTTTGCAAGAATAAGTTCAAGATATACACTGATCGACAATTCGTAGATAAATCGAGATTGAGTTTTTGATATTTTATGAGTCATTACTTGATTAAGATTGAATAATATAAGGATATAATCCTTATAGGTGAGTTTTCTTAGAGTTTAGAGCCAAAGATTTCAGTATATGCTCACGGTTAACTTACAATGAACTTTTATGATCACTTCAAAATCCTTGTGTATTTCTAAAGATAAGAGAGAGAAAAAATATTATCCGTAGAGGGCTAACACATTCCAGGATAATATAAAAGCTGAAATATATATATATATATATATTTCAGCTTTTATATATATAAGTGTTTTATATATATTTATTATTCTTTAAATAGTTAAAGAACTTGTGTGTGTGTGTATATATATATATATATATATATTCATGTAATTTAATATAAGTTATATGACAAATTGATAATAGAGATTATTAAATGTCTTAAAAATATGATTTTAAAGTCAAATGATAAAATCTAGATTAAAGAGTTAAGTTTGGAGTAGACTTTTATCATTTTGCCCTTGGGACAATTTTGTCAATTTATAATGTTTAATGGATAAATATTCAATGATATGGATAAACATCTATATTTATTAATTAATAAAGGATATTTATGTGATAAATATCTAATCAATTAATAATTAAAAAGATAAAATAATTGAAAAATATATTTATATATATGTCATTATTTTCATTTTTCTAAGAGATAAGGAGGAGAAAACAAAGCAAAAAAGACTCTTTCTCATAAAATTCGACCAAGCCTTCATTTTGCACGAGGAAGGTGCAAATTGAACAATTTCATCAAATTAGGAAAGGTAAGAAACTAAATCCTAACTTATAAATAGATGTTTGAGGTTAAATGCTAAGTTGCCTAAGGATTTTTGGACAGAGGCTGTGAATATGGTGTGCTATCTTATAAATAGATCACTAAAGACAATTTTAGAGGTAAAGTTGCAGAGGAGGTATAGTCAGGAAATGAAGTCAATTATTCGATGTTGAGAATTTTCGGATGTCCAGCCTATATGCATGTGCCTAGTGATGAAAGATCCAAACTTAATCCAAAGTCAAGAAAATGTATTTTCTTGGGATACCAGAAAGGGGTAAAGGGATACAAGCTTTGGGATCCAAAGTTAAAGAAAATTATAATCAATAGAGATGTGATTTTCGATGAAAGTTTGATGCTTAGTTTTTTGTAAGAAGATCAATTAGGTAACAATTTTAGGAAGACGACAGAATTTATGGTGGAGTTGGAGACCTTAAAACAAGATACAAAAAATGAAAATAAAGAGCAAGAAACAGCAACTACACCAAGTATAACCTTAGATAAACCAAGGAGAAATGTAAAGCCACTAAGAAAGTATGGTTTTGATGAGTTTGCTTCATTTGCTCTGGTTTCAAGCACAGGAGATCCATTCACTTTCAAATGGGCCATTGATAGTGAAGATGAAGACAAATGGATGCAAGCAATGCAAGAAGAGATGGAATCTTTGCAGAAAAATTAGACTTAAGAACTCACTAATCTCTCTAAGGAAAAGAGGGCAATTGGTTGCAAATGGGTTTATAGAAGAAAGGAAAGTTTAAAAGGAAAAGAGGAGAACAAATTCAAGGCAAGGTTAGTAGTAAAAGGGTATTCACTGAAAGAGGGAATTAATTACAATGAGATTTTCTCACCCGTTGTCAAACACACTTCCATTCGAGTCCTACTAGGTTTAGTAGCGCATTACAATTTGAAGCTTGAGCAGTTGGATGTAAAAACGGCATTTCTTCATGGTAACCTGGAAGAACAGATTTATATGCACCAACCAGAAGGATTCAAATAACTTGGGAAAGAGCATCTCGTTTGTAAATTGAAAAAGTCACTTTATTGGCTGAAGTAATCTCCTCGACAATGGTACAAAAGGTTTGATTCCTCCATGCTCCAGATTGGTTTCATTCGATGTGAGTATAATTATTGTGTCTACTATAAGGTGCTTGAGTTTGGTTCACGATTGTTCTTGATGTTGTATGTGGGTGATATGTTGGTTGCTGCAGAAAATATGATAGAAGTTGATAGACTAAAGTCATTGTTGAGTAAAGAATTTGACATAAAGATTTGGAGGCAGCAAAGAAGATAATTGAAATGGAGATTCGAAGAGACAGAGAATCAAGGAAGCTATGGGTTTCGCAGTAAGGGTACATTAAAAAGGTGTTGAAGGATTTTAACATGCTTAATACAAAGGCAGTGAACACTTTACTAGCTGCTCATTTCAAGCTATCAGCTGACCAATCCCCAAAATCAATTAAAGAACAGAAATACATGTCAAGTGTGCCTTATACAAATACTGTAGGTTGTCTAATGTATGCGATGGTGTGTACTAGGCCGAATTTGGCTCATGCAATGAATGTGATTAGCAAGAACATGATTAATCCAGGAAAAGAGCACTGGGAGGTAATCAAATGGATTCTTCAATATTTGAAGGGGATTGCGGATTATGGCATAGTATTTGAAGCTCAACAAGAGATTCTTGCTACAAAGGGGTTTGTAGACCTTGATAATAGACGATTTACTACAGGTGACTTTGATAATAGACGGTCTACTACCGGTTATGTGTTCTTGCTTGTGGGAGGACTTATTTGCTAGAGATCTATGTTTCAGTCACTTGTAACATTATCTACAACTGAGTCAGAGTACATGGCTTTAACAGAAGCTGGAAAGGAAGCTCTGTGGTTGAAAGGATTGATTGGAGAATTAGGTGTGCTGCAAAGTGGAGTTCAAATATGCTGTGACAGTCAAAATGCGATATATTTAGCTAAAAATTAGGTATACTATGCCAGGATTAAGCATATTGATGTTAAGTTTCATAAGATCAGAGAGTTGATTTCTTCAAAAGATATAATTCTTGATAAGATTGATACCTCAGAGAATGCAGTAGACATATTAACTAAATCAGTTTCAGGGATCAAGCTCAAGATATGCTTGAACTTGATCAATATTTGCAGTTACTGATACAATAATGTGTCCTCCCAACTATTAGAACCTTCAAAAGAGGTGAAATAATTCGCCAAGGTGGAAATTTGTTGGAAATTGGCTCATATTTCGTAAAGGATTCGAATCTGTCGGTTCCGTTTTGCGGGATAATACTTTATGTGGGAGTCGGTTAACTAGTTTGGGGGGGGTTCCCACAGTATGGTAAAAGGGTAATTTTGAAAATTTATTATAAGTAGGGTTTTATATAAATGAATTATATTTGAAATCTTATTTACAAGATGAATAAAAGAAATAGTTTCAACCCCGTGGATATAGGCAAACTGCCGAACTATGTATATCTCTGGTGTCTCTTTATTTTTAATTTGATTCTACTATTATTTTATCATTGAATTTCGTAATAGTTAGGCCATAGAATCCTTTAAAAAGCCCGTTGAGCAAAATTTAGGGAGTAGGAGAAGTGTAACAGGTTTCATATTATGCGCAATAGCACGCCCATAGGCATCTTAGATGCTCCCACCTAAGGTTAGCCTTTCTCATGCCATTTCGGCTTGCTTAGCTAGTTTCAGCCTACGTTGGCCTTATTAGGAGGACAGTTCCAGTCCTGAACCAGTTTGTACGTTTTATTGCAACTTATAGCCAACTGTTTCTAGATTAGAAGCCTCTTTCAACACTTTATTCTCCGAACTTATTATACCACGATATTCTAGGGTTTGATAAACCACCACCACTCAAATTTATGTGTGTCCTTATACATGGACTAACATTGCTCTCTCATTACTCAAAGTGTAGTATGCCTCTTGCAACTCTCACAAAACACCCATCTTTTGCCCACCACACACAAAAATTTCTACCCTGCCTATTACTCTCAAGCGCTTGGCATAGATAGTCGTAGCAATCTTGTGAGGTTTTGCCATTAAAGAGAGATTTTTCCAGTAATTGACAAGACTCCAATGTGGCAGACCTCATATTATGTGTAGTAGCATGCCTATTGTCACCCTGGATGCTCCACCCAAGATCAACTTTTCTCATGTCATCTCGGTTTACTTAATTGATTTCGAGTTGCCTTGGCCTTATTAGGAGGATTGCTTCAGTCCCTACCAATTTATACGGTAAGGCAAGACTCCATTGCCTCCAACACCCAACACTTTACCCACCCTCTACGCATACCACCACCACAAGAAAATAAGCTTAGCATACCTTGATACTCAAGGGTGTGACAAGAAGCCATTCGATGGTTGTTTGTTCCTAGAAGTTTACATCCTCATCTCTTACTTTAAAGCTTCAAGGAAGATTGATGAGAAGGGTATAAATTCAAGTTGCAAGATGATTTGTTGTTTCAATACAAGTTTTATCCTCCCAATGTCTGATCAGCTTTGTAGGAAGTTGTACCTCAGAGGCACGGAATATAGATTAAAAGCCAGTAAATGGCAATTTATATCCTTTCAGGAAATTGACATATTAATCCTAATGAGAACTCAGGCAGCATGCTAAGAAGATCAAGTAAATTTGAAGGAAAGAATGCACTAGGAAAAAAATAAGAAAGTTTCCTAAAATTAATTTCTTATTTAATTAAAAATTTGTTTTCTTATTTAGTTAGAATTTTCTTAAAGTGAATGTTTTCTAAAATAATTTCTTATTTAATTAGGAATATTATTTTCTTATTTAGTTAAGATTTCTAGTTTTCTTGTTTAACTAAGATTATATTAGTTGCCTATATAAAGGCATGATTTACTAGAAGGATGTGAACAGTAACATTGATAATAAATTTAGAGTTTTCTCTTTGTTTTTTTGAGAACTTATCAAGAATTCATTCTTGTGGCGTTCACAATTCGACTTATCATTTAAGAAACTCTTTCTTGGGTGTAACATCTTCTTTTTTATCAAATTATACATGTGATTTGTTACTTGATTATTTTTCTTTGAGTCTTTGATTTAATATACCTCTAGTTCAAGAATTAATCTAAGTATCTAGTTAAAGGTTTTCAAATCTGACCATATTGGCTTTCTAAGTTAGGATTTACTTGTTCGTGAGTTTTTAAGCTACTTAGCTTACGGGTTCACATCATAGTTACAGAATTAGTAGCCTATAATAGACCTATGTAGAGGTCGCCTAGGTGAGTAGATTGCTAGGTAGCTTAGAAAATGATCAAGAGGTAGCCGCCTAGGTGATAAGTGCCATATGTAGTGGATGACTACTCATCTGTGCGCAATGGCAAGATAACTTAGGAGAGGATCACAAGGTGGTTGCTTAGGTGATCAGTTCCAGGTAAGGTAGATAAGTGTCTATTTGAAGGCCATATTTATGATATGTCTAGAACAGTTATAGATATCACCAAGTAACTACTCGAGATTAACGTTAATGATAAGATAAAGTTTTTAGAAAATAATGATGTTTTGTTTATGTATTATATTAAATATTTTATAAGAAGACATTCTCATTAGTTTTGTTTGCATAAGAGAAAAATCATTGATGGCTTAAAGTTGCTCTTGACCAAGACAATTGCCATGGAAAGATACCAGCCCGATTTATTTTTAAATAAAACAGGTTATAGTTTTAAATGAATTAAGATGTATCATGTTTCCATACTTTGTTTTGAAACCCCTTTTTATTAAATATGTTTTCAAAATATATAATTTTATACTCATATATATTTCTTTACTTGCCTACTTACGGAGTATATATTAGTATACTTATCCCCTCATATTTTAATTTCAGGTAAGTCGAGAACAGTTAAGCAAATTATATGGTAGTGATTGCATCAGGGTTGAAGAGGATCAACTATATTTCTACACTTGATTCATATATTTATAATTTGACTCCAGTGAAAATTTTGTAAATTTTATAATAATTATTTGTTTGTAAGAATTATGAATTTATATGTTTTATTTATTTTCATAAATTGAAATGTATATTTTTCTTTGTGAACTATTTTCAATTGTCTCCAAGAGATAAGTTGATATTGTGATGATATATATACTTGTATATATATAATTGAATGAGGATGTTGTTAAAGGTTGAAATGGTTTTGGATATTTTGAAATGATTGAGATCTGGATTGTAGTTTATTAGAGTTGGGATTGTTTAGAATAAATATTTAGGAGTGTTTTAAATGTCTTGGTTTGTAAACAGGTGCCTCCAAAGCCTTACAGGTTCTTAATATGTATTCGAGGGTTTAGAATCCATATCAAGGGCTTGTAACAGTTGTTACCTATGAATCCTAAGACTGAAGGAGTGACAGCTTGTGAGTTGTATAATATTGATTTGAGGCCCTAAGGGTCATGTTTTGTTTAATTTGTAAATGATTTGAGAATAATGAAGCATTTATAAACAATTATTTTTCGTGATAATTGTGGCATGAATGAATTTATTTGGATTCATACGACTTGAATTGATTTGATGATTGTTTGGTGATATACTAATGGATTAAGTTTTCATGATGATTTATTTTATAATGATATGGTTGGAGACCATGATGATTTATTTTATATTATGATATTGTCGAATAGTCAGATGATTTTTTTATATTATAATATAATTAGAGAATCAGATTATTTATTTTGTTTTATAATATTATAGCTGAAGAAACTAGAATTGTAGTTACAGAATTATTTAGTAACTTAAAGTAGATCTAATAGAGATCGCTTAGGTGAGTCGTGCGTCGACGAGACTAGTGTAAGGAAGGTAATAACCTCATTTATAAAAGAATAACCCATTACAATGAAAAACTTATAAAAAATAGTCACGTGTGGATTTTGTATGACTACTTAAGGGCTAACATTAATGATCGGCAAGGTTTTCGTGAAATGATCATATTGTTATTATGTATACTCATATATAAAAGATTTTATATGATCACCATTGGTTTATATGCATAAGAAAAATCACTTATCATAGATATTTTAGTAAGTAAATAGTATTTTTTGGAGCTTAATTCTCACTTAATTTGATGTTGGGTTCTAGGTGACAATTTTTTTTTTAATTTAAAGGTTTAAATAGTGTTTTTTTAAACAATAAATTAATTTAAAATTTTTTCTATATCTGTGTATAATTGGGTGAAATAAAGATAAAGAGTTGGATTACATTAAAAGTAATTCAATTCATTAATATAAGCTATTTTCTACATTTAATTTCAATTTATTGTTAAAAACAATAAGGGGATCAAAATGATAAAATCATTTGAGTTGATAAAATCTTTATAGTTAAATATTATTTCTATTTTATAATACTTTTAAAACAAATAAAATGAGTGATAGAGTTTAAAATATTTTTATTTATTTATTTATAATTGAACAAAATTATTTTATTTATAGTTATTTAAATATAATGAAAATGTTAACAATGCAAAATCTAACAATTATTTAATCAAACCTTAATATTATAAAATAAATCATCAAACAACATTTTTAAATGATGGAATCAAAGTATGGACCCATGGCCATGGTGATGTGTATTATGTATACACCTCGTGTGAAAATTTAAAAAAAAAAATTCTAACTAGCTGACAAAGTGATAACTGTATTCTGTCCAGTCCCTTTCCACTCTTCGTAGCCCATCATTTTTATTCTATTATTCTTTTATTTTTAAAATTTTTATATAATTATTAATTATTTTTTTGGTTGGTATAATTTGTTTATTAGTAAAAGATTATTTTAATAATTTTTTTTCTCAATTTTTGAGTCTTTGTTTGATGTTAATGAGAAAAAAATTTGTTATATTAAATTTAAATTCTTCAACGAATTTAAATCTCACACACATAATTAATGTATAATCAATACAAATAATTAATATATATACATATAATATTTATTATCAATTATAAGTAATAGAAAGTGTAAAAAATATAAAATTAAAAATATTATTTTATATTTATTAAAAAATATTTTATAAAATTTTTTAAAAGCAAAATTACCGAAAAAAAGATCCTAAATTATTTTATAGTCTTAGATTGTCCCTTTCAAAAAAAAGTAGCCCTATAAAATTTAATTTTTAATTATATAACTGTGATCTTTGGATAGTTTATAGTAATTTAATTAAGTCATATTTCTTTTATTTTTGCCATTCACTTGTATTTGACTTTAAAATAAATAAGAAATTAAAAATATATTTATATTTTTTTCATATTTTTATCTTAAAAAATTATAAATATTTCAAGAAAAATAAACTAAATTCTTTTTTAATTCTGTATTAGCAAAATTTGAATTCTAAATTTGTTTTACAATTAAGTAATTATATAATTAATATTAATAATTGTAACAAATAAATAACATACTTTATTGAAAGAATTAAATCAACCATACATTCATAGTTTATTATTTACTTCCACTATTTCTCTCAATAATAAAAATAAGAGTAATAATTTATATCATATATATATTTTAAAATATAATAAAATTTTAACAGACATAAACGGAATTATCCGCTTTTCTATTCCAATAAATAAATCCATAATAATCAAGAAACGACAATCTGTCTGATAGAAGGACATGTGGCAGGTCTCACCACGTGGGAGTTGATTAAGTGGGGCAATAAAAAATGGCAGTGGCCAAGATTTTACAATAGCTAATCATGTTACCGTATTTCGTGCTTTTGGTATGGGTCCAACTGCATGTGACGTATGGCCCACTTGGAATTATTGGCTACCGTCGATATTTCACCATCTCTGTGTTGTGTTGGTGACTTTAGCAGTTTAGCTTGTCGGAGTCAGTCATGCAGTCAACTGAACCCTTTTCATCTTTCGGGGAGTATACCAGAGAATCACAATACTATTATTAAAATAATTTTTAATTAATTTAAAAAAATTGTCAATTTCTTTTTAATTCGAGTGAGGGGCGGACAATTGTAGCATCCAAATCATATAATTGAATTATTTTAGATTAATTTTAAAAAAAATATTTAAAATTTAAAATTAATATTTTATAAATTATTATAATCTATTTAAATTATATATTAAATTAATTTTAAACCTAAACTATTACTCCACATAGTCTGAATATTTATTAAATATATTTTTTATTATTATATGATAATATTAATATTATATAAAAATAATATATTAATTATTTTATTAATATTATATAACAAAATAATATATTTATTATTTTAAAATTAAAACAAAAAGTAAATTAAGGTTTAATTTTTTTTTAAATTTAATTTAAATTAATAAATTATTTTAATTTAAAATTAAAGTCTAAACTGTAAATTTAATTCAAAACCAATAAAACTGCTTTATACTATTTGGATTGATTACTATTTATGATATATTATTAAATTAAACTAAATTATTTTAAATTTAAATTAATTTAAAATTTTACCTCAATGACTCAATCTATCCCTATAACGAGTACTCATTCGTAAACTTATAATCCTCCTTTTGACAAGAGATATTTCCTTTTATGTCCAACATTCACTTCCATAAATATTATATGAACATTTATTTCTAAATAATCATCATTAAAAAATAAAAGTGTTTATATTTGAAATTTTTATTATAAATATATATTTATTAAATTGCCAATTAAGTCAGGGACAGATTAAACTTTTAAATTATAAAGGTTCAAAATGTAGATATCATAATATTAAGAATTAAATAAAATTATTTAAAAAAATAAAGCAATAATCTAACACAATTAAATAAATGATTTCTCAGTCTCTAAAATTTACATGATCATAAAATTATTTATATTTTATGTGAGAGAGCACACAAAGACTAGTTTTTAAATACTGTTATTGAACTTGAATTATTAGATTTAGTGAGAATCTAATATAATTAATTATTTTTAATTTTAGTATTGATAGAAATTCAAACATAAGATTATCAGTTCGATACCATATTAAATTGTCATATTTAACTTACAATTTTATATTTGAAGATAAAAATTTAAATAATTATATTAAAATATTTAAAAGTGTGTTATTTTTAGTGTTTACTTGATATCACTTATAATTTATAATTTTTTATTTTTTAGAAAAAATTACTTATTAGAAAAAGTTATATTATATATAAAATTAGTTGATTCTATCTTTAAAAAAAGTAACTTTTTCACTAAAAAAATACTTGATTTAACTTTTAATTTTTTGTAAATTTATAATACTTATTTAACAAAAAATACAAGAGTGACATATGGACGCCCCGTCAGCAAGACATGTGACAGGTGATCAGGTGGAATCTCAGGTAGTCCCCACCTCTGGTACATTTCGCCCAAGGTGTTCTCCCGCTCAAGGATTCCATCGTCTTAGAAGAACTTCGCCTCAGACGACCTGCGTCCCAGGAGAATCATTGCCCCAGGTGTCCTTAATCTCAGGATTTCCACCGCCTTAGGTGCCAAGAAAATAGGGACTCCTTCTCAGGTTTTTCACAGTCATCAATAGCACGCCTCAGGCATTCAACAGCTAGAGCTTGCAAACAATCGTCGTCCCAGGAACTAGGATAGCTTCCCAGGGAAATTACCCCATACTAGGATTCCTTCTACAAACAGCTTGCAGGCAATCCCTGACTAGGGTATCAACAGACACATGCCCCCCTCAAAAATGGGAATGATTGTTGACAGCTATCCATTAAATGCACCTGTCCCATCCTCTGACTATTTTCAGGTGATGGGACGGTGTCAGGCCTGCAAACTTGTAGATGTGTCAGCATCATGAATAAAATTTGGCTGCACACTGTCCCATGTCAGACATCACATCTTTTCCATTCTCCGATGCCAAGTCACTGTTCAGGGGAACATTATATAAAAAAGACCTTTTTCAACGACAGGGGATTTTTTAGGGGGATTTTTTGTATATTCTGATTTTTGGGATTTAGGGATTTTGGCACTTTTTTAATTTTTTCACTGGTGGAGTTTTGGGATCTGGTACTTCATTTTACACACTTAGAGGCTGGGAGAGATTTGGCAATAGGATTATCTCCATTTATCCTTCACTATCTCTATTGGGTAACTTTTGCACATTTTCTCTTATTTTTGGTCATTTTTGACTTCTTTTTGCTGCCTTCACCGAAAATATATTTTCTTCCCCCACTATTTTTCTGACTTAGACATCGGAGTTTACCTACCGAGAACCCTTCCCGATGTTACTTTCTTTGCAGGCTTAGGAGGTGAAAGTTTTATCAAAAACAGCCACATTTTTAGCTGCTCTTTGGTGAGAAAACTCATCGTCCGACAGCAGCCACATCTCTCTCACACCTCACCAACTGAGTCATTCTGGGTTAACCCCAAAGAGAGTCCACGGATAATTCTTGCACCAACAACTAGCGCTGTCTGTAGAAACAAATAAAAAGTCATTGAAGCATCGTGTGTGGAGGAAGGAAGAAGGAAAATATCTTATGAAATTTTTTCTTAGAAATTTTGAGATGGCAGAAAGAAGACAAGGAGATTAAGATTCGAGCTCTAGTAAAAGTACTGCTTATGGAGGAGGAAAATTTTCCCTGACTAGGAAAGGGCCCGGGTCAGGAGGTAGACATGTCGATGAATTTCGGGTCAGCATGGCAAAAGCACTGGAGAAAGAACTCCTTGAGGTCAGGAGATAAATGGCCAGGGAACCCGTCTCCTTGGGAGAAGGGAGAACGCCACGTGCCCTTGAAGAACAAGTCAGTCAAGCTCTCCGAAGTAGTCAGGTAGGGAGAGTTCGAGGATTCAAAGAAGTATATGGCCATGTGCCTGAGCAGAGACTGACACCTGGGTAGAAAAGGACGATCAAGGCAACTGAAAGTTTGGAGGAGCCTCGTGCTCCTCAGGAAATTAACAGACCCTTCAAAATTTACGAAGGGCGTGATCATCGAAGAAGTAGGGGAGATGAGAAGTACAGAGGGGTAGATTAGTCAGAAATAGAGCCCAACCTTGTTTCCACTGATATGAGGTTTTAACTCAATGAGAAATATACCCAAAAAAAGGAAGTGGTTATAGTAGTCAGTAGAAGGGAGATGGAGGAATGTGTAAAGAAAATGTTGTGTGAGATGGGGGCTTACAATGTTCCTGCTCAGGGGAGAAACTTAGGAACAGAAAGGGTTCCCATCTCAGGGTCTAAGTCCCCCTTCTCGGAGAAAATCTTATCCTTGGTCCTCCCCAAGAAGTTAAAAATGCTCTAACTACCTCCCTATTCAGGAAAGACTGACCCGTCCTTGCACTTTGATATATTCAGGGAAATGATGCTGATTTAGGGATTAACTGAACTATAAATGTGCCATCCTTTTTCTCTGACCTTAGAAGAGCCGGTAAGACATTGGTATAAGAATTTATTACCATCTAGCATTAACAGTTTCAATCAACTGGTGAACCTCTTCGAAAACAAATTCAAAGGAGCAGTAGCCACCAGTCGAAATCTGAGTACCCTACTATCAATACGCCAGGGAGCAAGAGAAACTTTAAAAAGCTTCGTGCGGAGGTACCATAAAGAAGTAATGGAGTTAGGGGCCTATCATCATCCTTTAGCTCTAGAAGGATTGAAAAAGGGTTTGGTATACTATTCATCGATGTACAATGGACACATATAAAGCAGTCCGGATGAAACTACTAGATGAAATTGAGATTGAAGGGAAGATGATGCTAAGGATGAAAGAAGAATCCTGAGCAGTCCCAGCCATGAGGGAACATCTTTAGGATGTGTGGCAGAAGGAAAAAAGGGCTCGTTATGGGAATCCTAAGCATGATAGAAGGGATGCAGACCAGAAAAATAGGGGTCAAAGAAGGTTTTTGCCCCGACCACCCAGGGATGATAGACCATTGAAATGATTTTCGACGAGAAGTCCTCTTAGGAGGGTAGAGCAATTGGCTACCCAAGAATTCATCCCATTAAATGCTCCTCTGTCAGAAATATACGAGTACGCAAAGAGTCGAGGTCTCCTGGCAACCCATCCACAAGCCATGAAAGCAAAGGTACCCTAAAAAACCAAGGGTCGATTCTATAAATTTCACAAGGACAGTGGCCACACCACTGATCAGTGTGAGGATTTGCAGAATCAGATTGAGGTACTAGTCAAAAATAGTTATCTCATAAATTACATCGATTCCCAACACCTTCTTCTAAGGTCTGGGCAACATCAGAACGAAGAAGACTACCTTGAGCAGGATCCCAGTGTCATGGTCATCTCAGGAGGTCCTACCCTAATAGTACTATCAAATAACTCCTATAGGAATTATGCGTGCTACTCATTATCCAGCCATTTTTCGAATGTCCATGTGATGAATGTACGGGCAGACAAGAGGTCAAGGATCGTCACTGTGGCCATCATGTTCACTGATGAAGACGAAGTGGGGGTTCACTACCCCCACGATGATGCATTGATAATAGCAATGGGATATGCCTCAAAGTAGGTCAGCAAAATTCTGATTGACATAGGTAGTTCAGAAGATATAATTTTCAAAGATACGTTAGACTCCCTAGGCATAAAAGACTTGGAGCTGATCCCACCTAATTCTACTTTACATTGGCTCGGAGATTCAAGCATTACTCCCATAGGATCAATACAATTGCTGGTCACTATAGGGGAAAAACCTTATCAAAAGACCTCTATGGTGTCTTTTCAAGTGGTCGATTTGAAGATCCTCTACTCCGTCATCCTAGGAAGGCCCTTCCTCAGGAATACCAAGGCAGTGAAAAGTATCCACTACTTAAAATTAAAGTTTAGAGCTGAAGAAGGGATTGACATTATAAGGGGTAATCAAAGAAAAGTGAGATCGTGTTTTACCACCTCCTCAAAATGGGTTCATTGCATCCGCAAGAGGCTACTGGACACTTCCCCTGACTAGACTGTTGATCCCTCAATCAGTAAAATAACAGGATCAGGAGAATCACCTGTTAGTCAGGTCAGGAAAAATAAAGAATCGTCATTTCCTAGGGTGGGACCAGAAGAAACCCTGACTGACGTAATCATGGATGAGTGCTACCCTAAGAGGATTGCTAGGGTTGACACCCAACTAAGCCCTGATCAGAAGCAAACCATAATAGAAATCTTAAGGTGGAATGCAAATGTGTTTGTCTGGAACCATGAGGACCTGCCAGGTATTGATAAGAGGATATGACTCATCAGTTGGTAGTTGCCCCTTCACACAAACCTGTCAGGCAAAAAAAAAGGGTCTTCAACACTGAAAGGCAAAAGGCCATCAGGGAGGAAGTGGACAAGTTGCTCAAGGCGGGTTTTATCAGGAAAGTTGAATACCCGAATTGGTTGGCCAATGTTGTTCTGATCAAGAAAGCCAATGGAAGCTAGAGGATGTGTGTTAACTTCATCGACCTGTATAAAGCCTGCCCAAAAGACAGTTTTCTCCTGTCCTAAATTGATCAGTTAATGGACTCCACAGTAGAACACAAATTATTAAGCTTCATGGATGTCTTCTCAGGGTACAATTAGATACCGCTGCATCTATCAGACCAAGAGAAGACAACCTTTATCACTGATCGGAGGCTGTACTGTTATAAAGTTATACCTTTCGATCTGAAGAATACAAGGGCCACTTTTCAAAGGTTTGTAAATGAAGTCTTCAAACCGCTGATAGGACAATCCATGGAAGTATACGTGGATGATATGATTTCAAAATCCATCAGGACTGCAGACCATCCTCTTCACCTGGAGCAGGCTTTCTCACTATCAGCTGAAGCTAAATCTTGATAAGTATGCATTTAGGGTCAAGTTAGAAAAATTTTTGGGCTTCATGATCAGTGAAAGAGGCATTGAAGCCAATCCCCGAAAGATACAGGCCATTATGGATTTGAAGAATCCCAACACATTGAAAGAGTTGCAAAGTTTAACAGAAAAACTGATGGCCTTAAGTCGTTTTATTTCCCAATTCACTAACAAATGTCATCCCTTTTTTAGAGCTGTCAGGAAAAGCAAGGGAATGAGGTGGGATAAGGAATGCTAAAAATCCTTTAAACAATTTAAAGATTATTTAACTTCTGTCCCACAGCTGGTCAGCCCTTCGCCTAGAAAAACACTCTATCTCTACCTGACTATCAGTAAACATGCAATCAGTTCAGTGTTGGTAAAAGAAGATTTTCAACAAGTTCAAAAGCCTATATACTACACCAACAAAGCCCTGGTGGATGCTGAAACACTGTACTTAGAGTCAGAGAAGCTATTCCTGACTCTTGTCATAGTGACCATGAAGTTGCGGCCTTACTTTCAGACCCATCCTATAGTGGTAATGACCAGCAAGTCGCTATGACAAATCCTTTATCGACCCAACTTGTTAGCGAGACTGGTTAAGTGGGCAGTAGAACTCAGCGAATTTGACATCGAATTTTAATCTTGTAAGGCTATCAAAGGGCAAGCTCTTACGAATTTTATAACTGAGCAGACTACTGTAGAAACATTGGCTATCTCTTAACCCGTCAGTCAACCTGAAGGGATGGATGTAGATCACCCTGACCCGAAGGAGTCCTTGACCTGGCATATGTGGATTGACGGGTCAGTCAATCAAATTGGGAGAGGCACATGCATTATACTGATCAGGTCAAAGAAAGAGGAGGTCAGGTACGCTTTAAGATTCTTTTTCTTGTAACTAATAATGAAGCAGAGTATGAAGTTTTGTTGGCAGGATTAAGAACAGTGCAAGAGATTGAGGTTCGTAAACTCACCATCAATAGTGATTCACAACTTCTTGTGAATCACTTAAACGGATTATACCAAGCTCATGAGGAAAGCATGAAGGCTTACTTTATGGAGGCTTAATGTTTGATCAATCAATTAGAGAAGGTAAAGATACGAAAGATTCCCTGGTCAGAGAATCTCTTGGTTGATGCCTTGTCAAAACTCGTTTCATCCCTGGTAGAAAATATTCCCTGGACAATTCCTATGAAAATCTTGGGACGAAAGAGCAACTTTCCACCTGAGAGCTTCAGCATCTTGGCAACTCAGGAGGAACCCGCCCCCTGGATGGATCCAATCCTGCGATATATCAATGAAGGCATCCTGTTACCTGATAAGAATGAAGCTCTCAGAGTTTGAAGGAAGGCTGCCAGATTCACTGTGATAGAAGGCACTTAGTACAAGCGAGGAGCAACACTCTTTACTTGAGATGCTTAGGCTCTCAAGAGACAGAGAGGGTGTTGGTTAAGATGCACCAGAAAACTTGCGAAAATCACAGCTGAAGTCGAAACCTAGTTCACTGAGTGCTCAGGCAGGGATATTATTGGCCAACAATGAGCGAGACGCTCATCAGCTCGTATAGTGATGTTATACTTGTCAGGTATATGTTGACGTCTTCCGATAACCTTTAGAAAACCTGACCACCTTACTGAGTCCTTGGCCTTTGTCACAATGGAAATTTGATTTGATAGGGCCCTTTTCAACTGTTAGGGCATAGGCAAAATACTCCATTGTGACTATTGACTACTTCACTAAATGGGTAGAAGCGGAACCTTTGTCTAAGATCACTGAGAAGAACACTATCGCTTTCGTCTGAAAGAACATTCTCTATCGATATGGGATTCCCAATATCCTGATTGTAGATAACGTGAAGCAATTCGATAATAAGGGAATGAAAAAATTTTATAGCGAATGGAATATTGATCTAAGGCTAGCATCCTCAGCTCATCCAAAAGCAAATGGTTAAGTTGAGGTAGTCAACAAGACCATAAAAAAACTACTCAAGAAGAAGATGGGTGAACGAAAGGGAGTTTGGGCAGATGAACTCCCTGAAGTACTATAGGCTTACTGGACCACTACAAAGGTAGCCATAGGTGAAACCCCCTACTTCTTGGCCTACGGGTTTGAAGCAGTAATTTCAATCGAAATGGATATCCCAACTTACCGCACTTCTCATTTCAGTGAAGAAGAAAATCAACAAATCATGCATCTTGATTTAAACCTGTGAGAAGAAGCCAGGGATCGTGCTCTAATCAGGACAGTTGTCCATCAATAAAAGGTGTCCAGATCTTACAACTGAAAGGTCCGATCCCGTTTCTTTAGGGAAGGTGACTTCGTTCTTAGGAGGATCACCCTCAATACCCGAGTAGCATCAGAAGGGTCCCTGGGTGCTAATTGGGAAGGACTATATCAAGTCATCAGGGCAGTCAGACCAAGAATATACAAGCTAGCCCGGCCAGATGACAACATCCTGAGTAAAGCTTGACACGCGGAGATGCTAAAGAAATATTATCCCTAAGAGAACTCCTCCTCAGGTGGGTCAATTGTAAACTTGTAATACATTTTGTATTAATTGTTCCTTTATAAATAAAAAGTAAAGTGTTCAAGTATCTTTTAGCATCTCTTTAAAATTTGCTCTTGACTTAAAGCTAAGGTTAAGGTTGGCTGGATGCCCTAAAATCCTTTAATACTTAGTGAATTTTAAAAAATCTTATCCGTCCCAGGTATCATAAGCCCTTGATCCAGATCAGGCATCTTATACGTCTAAGACCTAGTTTGTGGTAAGGTGTGGTAAATCCTGATTGGGTCAGGTAAATCTAAGGTTAAGGTTGGCTGGATGCCCTAAAATCCCTTAACACTTAGCGAATTTTAAAATCATATCCGCCCCAGGTGCCCTAAGCCCTTGACCCGGATCAAGCATCTTATGCATCTAATACCTGGTTCGTGATAAGGCATGATAAACTCTGACTGGATTAGGTCTATCTAAATCCTATCCGTCCTAGGTGTTGTAAGCTCTTAATCCGGATCGGGCATCTTATGCGTCTAAAACCTGATTCATGGCAAGGTATGGTAAACCCTGACCGAGTCAGGTCTATCTAAATTCTATCCGTCCTAGGTGTCGTAAGCCCTTGATCTGGATTAGGTATCCTATACGTCTAAGACCTGGTTCGTGGCAAGGTGTGGTAAACCTTGATCGAGTCAGATAAATCTAAGGTTAAGATTGACTGGATGCCTTAAAATTCTTTAACACTTAGCGAATTTTAAAATCCTATCCATCCCAGGTACCGTAAGCCTTTGACCCGGATCAGGCATCCTATGCATCTAAGACCTGGTTCATGGCAAGGCGTGATAAATCCTGATCGGATCAGGTAAATCTAAGTTTAAGATTGACTGGATGGCCTAAAATCCCTTAATACTTAACGAATTTTAAAATCTCATCCGTCTCAGGTGCCGTAAACCCTTGACCTGAATCAGGCATCCTATACGTCTAAGCCCTGGTTCGTGGCAAGGTGTAGTAAACCCTAGTCGGGTCAAGTAAATCTAAGGTTAAGATTGACTGGTGATCTCAATTAGATTTTGTACCCAAGTATAGGTAGTCTTGTTATAGTATAGTCTGGTGAGTCCAAGTGTCGTA
>JAVXUL010088339.1:0-23507 GCA_035590515.1 Trichilia minutiflora | reverse complement strand
GAAGAACGAAGGAAAAGTTGGGTATTTAAAATTGGAGGGTAATTTTGTCCGAAATTAAAGTTAATGGGTATTTTGGTACACATTTTTTGAACTTGGTATTTCGGTAAAGACCCCTAAAAAACAGGTCATTTTGGTAAATTTTCCAATTAATTTCGATCAAAACTAGCTGTAAAAAAATAGACTTTTTAGGATTTCGATCCACCATTAGTTGACCGAAATTTAAGGTTCTCTGATTTAAAAATTTTCAATCGGTCTTTTTAGATTTTGCATTTTTGCATTGTGCTTTTGTTAATAAATAATAAGGATTAGTTAAGAATAACTAACACGACGGTATGTCCATAATCTTCTTCCTTCTTTTAGATAAATAGTTTAATAATTAAAAATAACTAAGATATTGATACATCTTCGATATTCTCTCTTTTCCTAATTAAATGGTCCAATAAAATTCTTAAGGGTTAGTAATAAGAGCAAAATAAAATACTTTAAAGTTCCATGCCTACTTGAATCTACCATCCACCTATGCTTCAGGAAACAACTTCTTTCGACCAAAGGGTCAATATACAGATCCTTGCCAGCCATCATATTTACTAGGATATCGAGGTATCAAGATCTTTCATAAGGCTAGACACATTTAATCAGCGTGGATCACCTCGGGTCATCTTTCCTCATCATCTCAGAACCTCGATTTTTTAGAAATCTTAGCTCCCATGACTCCCTCAATGTTTCTAGTGATGTGGATGGTCTCAGGAGTACCCACTGAGTTCCCAAAAAAATAGGGTTTCTTGTACTTAAACTATTTACTGTAGGTTAGGCCCTCAATAGGCTTTGGGCCTACATAGCCCGGAATTTTTCCAAAAAAATAACAAATATTAATTTATAAATGAATTAGAATCTATAATTCTATATTAAGTCACTAAAATACTATAATTTTATTATGATCTTCCAATACATACCTTGAGGAACTAATTAGAATTTAAAAAATAAAATTGTTAAAAATAAAATAAAATAACAAATAAAAATTAAATTATTGCTAAGTTTGTCTAATAATATAAATCCATATAAACACACGATGAAGACTTGGTGTTAACTATTATTAGAATTTGGTGGCCAGGGGCGGAGCCGCCTTAATGATCCCCCCTAAAAACCCAACATTTAAAAAAAAAAGAATATACATATAAAATAACATGAAATATAATTATTAATAATAAATAAAAAATATTAATATTATAAAAACTAACATTAAATCATAAACATATCATAAAACGATAATAACTA
Source organism: Trichilia minutiflora (assembly GCA_035590515.1). NCBI lineage: Eukaryota > Viridiplantae > Streptophyta > Magnoliopsida > Sapindales > Meliaceae > Trichilia > Trichilia minutiflora. Next base: position 22,232 of record JAVXUL010088339.1, on the reverse strand, counting down.
AAATATTCTGTTGAGGTGTGAAAATGAATACGGCTATGATGTCATCGGATCCTCGCCAGAAAGAGTTGATAACCGGATCCTCAAATGCAGAGCCTCACCTCCAAGTCTCTGCAAGACAATAACATACTTGAAGTAATGCCGAGTATGTTTCTTAGCAAAAAAACTCTGATGCCTAAGTCAGCGAAAGTAAAGGATAAAAAACAAGTAACTCCGGTGGCAGAGGGAAAAGGAAAAGAAAAACAGACCAAGAAAGGTGAAGAAAAGGTGCAGAAGAAACTTAGCAGTTTGCTTTTTTCGGTGGAGAAAATGAGATCCAACCTCAAAAGCGTCAAAAGAAGAAAACCGAAGAAGAACCCTTGCTGTTGATTTTGCCTTCTTATATAGGGCCCTTGAAAAGTGGGTGAAATGACTTGACATCGGAGAATGGGAATGATGGGACGCTCTACCTTGGGACTGTATGCCAATCGCTTTTTATTTAAGAGATACAATGTCCATCAAGCCTACTGCTATCAGATCTCTGAAGTTCGGTGGGTGATGAGATATATTACAAGGATCCGTCAGGGCGACGTTTCTTCCTGTACAATCCTTGGTCATTAATCATTCTCATTTTTGATGGTCTGCAAGGGCTGACAACGATGTCAGGTTTTCTGAGAGGTAAGATAGGGTAGTCAAGAATCTTGAGGGGTATTTAGCTGAGATTCCTATGGTGGGATACGGAAATCCTGAGAGGCCACATTTTCACAAGGAGTAGTCAGAAGTCTGAGAGATAAGGCAGTCGTGATTCCCAAGGAGGATCAGTTGTGATCCCTGAAAGGTATCAATTAGGAATCCTGGGAGGTGGATAGTCAGAATTCCTAAAAGACGGGTGGTCAGGTGACACCATTGCGAGAGTCTGGGATGACAGATGTCTACTTGGAGGCTTTCACGTGTTAGTCGGATTTTCACCCAAACATATTCTATTATTTATGTCCACATCAAGTTTACGAAAAAAACTTATTTTTAGTATTTTAATTAGTTTAAATAAATAAATGAATTAAATAATACAAAACAAATAATAATTTTAAATTTTAAATTTAGTTGGTTAAGTACAAAAAGAGTTTCCAATTTACTTATTTTCTACTCTTCTTTTCTTTCTCTCCTAGCCATCCAAACTTATACTCTCTATTAAAAATAAGAAATTAAATCAAGTTTTGAAACTCAACTCTCAAATTTTGAAAAAAAAAACACCAAAAATCAAGTCACAAAGGGAAGATTTACCAAAACAATGAAAAATTTTGATTGAAAATTAAAAGAACTTTGAAAAAAATGAAAAAAAAGTTAAGTTAAGTTTCCTTTGAATAATTTTAATTTGGGTGATTATGATTTTAAGGTAATATTGGTGTAAGAATTATCCGTGAACCCTTCCCGCAACCAACTAGGAATGACTCAGCTGGTGAGGTATGAAGGCAATGTGGTTACTATTGGACGATGGGTGTTCCACCAAAAAATCATCGGATATTTGGCTGTTTCTGACGAAGCTTCACCTCCTAAGCTTGTAAAAATAATAACACACTAGGAGTCATGTCGAGTGGATATCTCGATGGAGAAACTCCGATGCCTAAATCAAATACGATGAGAAAATATATGATAACTTCCGGTAAACCAACCGGAGTGGAATGTAAGAAGAAGAAGATTTTTACCCACAGTCAAGGAGAAGAAAATGGCAAGAGGGTTGTGTTGAGAGCTAAAATGTCAAATTCTGGAATCAAAGTTTGAAAGCCACGAATGTCAAGAGGAAGTTGAAGCCTTCTTCTTGATGGAGAATTGTCCCTTTATATAGTATCCTGGTGATGTGACTAGACATCGGAGAATGGGAATGATGGAACTTTAGCAACTTTGGACAGGGTGTAACCACCTTCTATAAATATTGTAGCTGACATTCTTGTCACTTCTAAGTCTGATGCTGTCACCTTGTCTAAAGATGAGTGATGGATGGGATAGGCGGCCCCTAGAGCAGGGTGTTATAAGATCTGTCATATTAGCGGTCATTCCCATTTTTTATTATGAAGGCGTGTGGTTGGGGGTTCTCTAGCTGAAGATTGCATTAATGTTGGTGTAGAGGAGAGGCCCTGAGAGGCCCCTGAGTTCGAGGGGCCAATTCTAGGGGATTGTCTCATGCTCCTAAGAAGTCAGGTCTCTGGGACTTGAGGCGGACTCGCCTGAGAAGGTGACTTCCCAGGTCCCGAGACGGGGTTCTTCCGAAGACTTGAGGCGAAGTTTTTCTGAGGGGTAACCCTGAGAACCTAAGGTGGGATTCCTTGAGAGGCGGACTGCCTGGGTCCTGAAATCAGGTACACTTGGGGAGGAGTGAAATACCCGGGATGAAAATGCCACGTACCTTGCTAATGACGTTCCACGTATCACCCGCATATTCACCCCAACAGGTAAATTTTTCGTTTTATTTCTTTTTGAAATAATAATTTTTTTATATGTTTTTGATAATTAATGCACCAATAAACCTGAGTGATGACACCCAAAAAATTGAGTAATTATCTAATTAAATGTCTATTATTGAATTTGTTATTTGTGTGTGTTTTTTAAATTAATTATTTGAGTAAAAAAAACTCTTATTTATTTAATTGATTGTATTTACATACGAGCACAAAGTTTAATATATATTTTAACTATAGAGAAATTTTCTATAAAATCAATTATCGATAACTTTTGTAATTTAAAAGAGTAATATATTCTTTTTTGATATATTAAAATGTATTTTCAATTCTTATTAATAATGAATGTTTATTTTTAATTATGATAATGTAATTTAATAATTTAAATTTTTTATGATAATTTATTAATTTTTATATTTTATATAAGTATATTTATTTTTAACATTGGTCCCTCCTAATATAAATTTTTGGTTCCGCCCCTGGTATTGATTAATGTTTGTAGATATATCAAGTTTAGGGTTTTGATATACTATAAACTCTTACCTAAGTAGGATTGGACAGAGAAAGAATATTATCTATATGATACATAGAATCCAGAATGGGTTCAACAAAGTATTTTTTCATTGTAATTTAGGGAATATGACATATTACTAAAAATTAACCATAGTCATTGAGCTTTCGAAGAGTTTGGATATATATATATATAATAATAATAATTATTATTATTATTATTATTGATGCAAGAAAGTGTCACGGTGACCTTCCTCCCGTCCTCGAACTGGAGGTGATGATAGGGTTTGTTTGTGTTTGTGTTTGTGTTTGTGACTGGACTTGGGGGAGAAAACCAAGCTGCCTACGTACCCCCCTTTCTTCCCTCTTTTCTCCTCCGGTTCCTCCGTCTCTCTCTTTCTCTCTCTGTCTCTGTTCATCGGATCTTCGATACTCCTCTCCCTTGATCTCCTTTCGGTGGGTGGGGGGATCAAGTCACACGTAGTTCTTCGGTGGAAAAGGATAGTGATGGTATATAAGAGATGGTGAATTGGCAGGTTGCAATGGACAAATAGCGACCCCAGGGACACGCGTTGTTGCATGACTGACGTGCCCAGGGTGACCTGTCATGAGGTTAGAGGGCGCGAGAAACTGCACACTGTTCCTTCTGTTCCTTGCCATGTCATCCCCGAGCTCTCGACCCTAAGGGTGCATGTTATTGAAAGCTCTGACCCGAGTACAAGTTGATGGCGAACGTCTCGGTTGTAGCACCCGAGACGAATAGACTATCTTACTGTTGGCCTGATCATTCTCTCAGAATGACACCGCATAATGGAACTCGCTGGTATGTGCATGTAGTGGGCTTGGACAGGGGCGTGGAGATGGGCCTGGGTCACTGGGCTGGACCTCAGTAAAATCCCCCAACAATTGTAATCTTACATTGATGTAATATGAACAAGTCTTAATTTAAGAATAAAGTTTATGAATAATTACCAATGAGAGTCACTAATGCCATATTAATTAATCAAATATTAAAATATTTTTGTTACAATATAATCATCTGATATTTTATTTTGGTTATCTTATGATCATCTAAGGATATTGTATTCGGTATATATTTAAAATTATTTTTAATGTATAAAATTTAATTCTGAATTAATTGTTTTTGTTGGGGCATTTTAGTGTGGCCATCTCCATATCCTTGTCCAGGCCTATTATACAGAGCTGCTGTTCCCCAGATAGACTCCCCGATACGACGTCTTTCTGAGACGCTGGTTACATCATCGGAGAGACGGCCGAAGCACCTCGGACATTCTGCTCGAGTCTATTGCTCAGAGAACCTCCAATGATTCATCCACGGCCAACTCGCACTCGGACTCGCGGATACTCGGGGTATACTAGTCTCCACTATTCTACCATCCGACGACACCGATACTACTACCCGCTATGTGAAGGCCTCCCTAAAACCAGGAAATTTCATTTTCGGGAGAGCTGGAAGCTTCGCTCGGAGGTACAGACACTTGGACACTCGGTGGTGATGTGGCAGATGCATCATCACGGTGGGACCCTACGTATTTATTTCAGCCGCCCTATGCTTCTTTGGGACTGCCATCTTGCCACTCTAGCCTGCCAGCTCACCATCTCCTCTATATTATCATTATCCTTTCCCGTCAAAAAGAACTACGTGTGACTTGATCCCCACCAATGAAAAAGAAGAGAGAGAGATAAAAGAACCAGGAGAGAGACGCACCAGATGAATGAGAAGAGAGGAAATGAGAGAAGGGAAAGGAAGGGGGTACGTAGGTAGCTTGGGTCTCTTCTAAGTCCAATAACAAACACATCAAAAACCAATCGATCGTCGCACCAACACAGCTTGGGACATTTTCTGTGTGTTTTATAACCTCAAGTTCAAAGATAAGAAGAAAAAAAATTCTGCTAGTGTAAAAAAATTACCTTGATATTTTCTTGCATCAATAGTTTTTATATTAAAAATCATAAAATTTTAAATTGGAAGATATTAGGTAAGGTTTTTTATTTTAAAAAAATGAAAAATAATGACGCATTATCGGCATAAATTTTCAATTGATGCAAATATGAGTCATTTTCTTGCATTTAAAAATAAGATGCACTCTTTTTTTTTCTTTAATCCATTACTATTTCAATGTTTATCTCCATCCAAGAAGAATTTTCATGTTTTTTGAATGGGAAATTAATTTTTTCACTTTTGTACCAAAGCGGACAAAAAGTACAAGTTGTACAAATGTCAAATGGCTGATAGGAAAGAAAAAGAAAAGTCTACTTTTGTAGTCTTGAATTTTGGTTGATTAATTGTACATGATCATTGCTATTGCATAACCATATGCATGGTTTCTGCCTAAGTTTTGCAATTTTCAATTATGGACATTAAGACTTTTCCATTTGCTGGGATAGGATTATTTGTAATGAATTTAATATCTATCTTCTATTTGGTGCAATCAAGGAACAATAATAACAAAATTAATCCCATACGGTATAAGCTCTTTCACCTTACAAAATTGAGTTTAAATTTTGATAACATTTTAAATAATTGATAAATACCATAATTATAATTCATTATTTTTATTATAATTTAATATTTTATTAATTAATTTGATATAATTTCATAATATTCTAATCAACCATCTAAATATTTTTAAATATATACATAATTATAATTCTATAACATGAATATAATTTTTAATATATTATCATGAACAAATATTTTATTTACTTATATTTTATTATGATTAATGATATAAATATTTATAAAATTGTATTGATTATTTCTAATATATTTTAAATATTTTAGTAATTATGTTTAAAATGGTATTTAAATATTAATTTCAATTTCAATTAATTTTATAATAAAATTAAAATATACACAATCCTTCCTTAAGTTGCACTAAATATAATACAACACTAAATATAATCCTATTCTATTTTTAAAAGAAAAGATCTGTCCAATTTAATTTAATTTTATTATGTCTTATCCTATCTTATTGTACTATGCATGGACAAATGACAACTTCATTACCATTTGACAACCAAAATTCCGTCTATTTTTTATACAAACAGTCATTTCACAAGGCATTTAGAAATTGCATGGCAGTAGTAGTGCCACGAGTTTGAATTTTGAAGCCATAGATTAGGATTGTGATTGTGATTCTTGAACCATATAATTTTTAATCAGTTTCCATTCTGTATGTTTCCTTCCCTATACATTTAATCTGAATCTGAAAAAATGGGCTGTGATGAATGATAATCAGTCCAATCAAGTATAGATTACATAAACTTTACTTCAGAAAAAAGGATATTCCTCCCTCCCTCGGATAATAATAATCACAAACAAAGCTTCCATTAAATCAGTAAGCTGTTTCTGGAAAGGTAGCCTGTAAAACAAGGAATTTTTCAAATATTCTGAAATTATTTTAATTTGGATTGATTGTGATTTGATGACGAAACAATTGCATGCTGCATGCATGGTTATTGACTGAGTAAAAATATAATTAGAAACCCAATTCAATTAGCCAACCAAACCCGAGCAAATGAAATGAATTTTCATTAAATTTCCGGGAAAACGTTGGTCGTGAAGTCAAGCTTTTCGAACAGGTTGTATCTCATTTACCATCAGCAGTGGTCAAATATGGCAGTGAGGAGAATAAGTTTATGGTTGACGTCGTCGAAAACAAACAAAAAAATTGGAAATGGACCCACTTCTTATTCCAGTGGTTCTGTGAACTATGGGTTGTGGAATAATATTAATGAAGTTATGCAAGTAAGCTTTTCGGTTCCTTTCTTTTGTACAATAATACAGTCGAGAGAACATATGCAATGAATTTGACGAGTTTTTGGGAAGATAAGTATGATGATGACGTTGGTATACATGTCTATGGTTATGAATAGGTAGGTCCAATGGATGGCTAGGAATGAGTATGTGATTTAAAAACTTTATCATATAGAATTTAATAAATAAATGGACGGATTTTTGTTTAACATTAGTACATAAACACCTTAAAATATAAGAGATAAAGCTCCTTGAGATCAAATGAATTAATTTTAACTCTGCAGACGTTGTCAATTTGTCATTTTCTTTTTTTCTTTTAGGAATTATTCCGAAGATATAACTAAATGTGCTTGGAAGAGTAGAAATTTTCAGGTGCAAATTTGATAATTTTTTTCTTGGTAAATTGTCATTTTGAAGAAAATTAACATAAATTTCCTATTATTATGACTTGAAGATCAAAAAATGGTTCCTTGTAAGAGATACCACATCCATGAATTATTTGGTACTGATTTAATAAATGTCGTGTTCCATATCCTATTGTTATGAATTATTTTACAGAGACTTAGGAAGGGGTAAATGATTTGGGATACATGTTCAGCTGACCTGTGGCCACCTGATTTGCATTATTGCATGATCAACAGTTGATAATAGAACCCTTAGAAAAATGAACAATACTTAAAACATGATAACAATTGACGAGTTTCTAATTTTCCATTAAAATAATTTAAAGATTTTTAAGAAACCAAGTTAGAAAAAAAAAATGGAAGAAGTTAAGTTAAATGTTTTCTAAAGGCATCTGAATTAATGAATTAAATATCAAATGAACCTGCAGTGTAATATAATTCTACCGACCAAAGGAAATGGAATCCATAGATATATAATTTGCAATATGGATGGAGGCGTGTTAACTTTGCTTTGAAGCATGGATTATTAATTCAATTCGATTGGTTGAATAAGATTATAATGAAAAGATATTTTTCATGCTTCAGAATGAGTATGGCCCATTCCTTGTTTCTAGTCAGCCTACAACTGCGTACCATATCTTCTGCTTCTACTGTCTACTTTCCAAGCGGGAAAATAATCCAACGCATGATATGCAATAAAAATATTAAAGAAAACCAAATTCTTGGTTGGCTTTTTGATTTTAAATAGACAATTAATTGATTTGTATGAATTGAAATGGGGTTTATCAGAGTCTTGACTTACATTTAAATATAAAATATAAAATTTTAATTATTAATTTATACAATCAAATAATAAATATATATGCTAAATTATCAGCATTAAATACAATTTTATAACTTTAAATCTTAATCATTAAATTATATAAATTCAATAATTAAAATTTTATATTTATACTTAAATCAAATTAAAAAAATCTGAACATATATATATATAAAGAGAGAGACATATACATACACGTGCACCCCGGATACTGTTATAGAGTAAGCATTGGTAATAATGAATTTAAAAGATTTATTAGGATAGTTTGATGGTCGATGACGAATTTATATGAATTTCGTATTCATTTTTTTTATATGATTTTCTTTATTAAAGTGTCAAAAAGATTAGGTTAGAGATTTTATCTTATATTTGATATTATTGTATGTGATTTTGTATACGTATTCTGTAATTTAAGATGACTGTTAGATAATTTTTGTGATCCCATTTTTAAAAGGTTATATCGATTTCATATACGATTGAACCCTCAGTGATAAGTGAGCCTAGGAATATCCCCTTATAAGAAAAAAAAAATAATGAATTTAAAATGTGAAATAGAAAGAGCCGGTGAAAAACCTTTATTACATTTGTTTACATAGAAAGTTGAACTTCACTTCATTTTCAAGCAATCCTCTCTGCCCCCCACTTGGTTGAATAAATGAATTTGGAAAAACAAATACATTTCATGAAAATTCTTAATTTATTAACAGGTCAGGCCAATCCTTTTTGCTACTGTTATTTTCATTGATATTCGAAGGATTTCTTAAAACTTTTAAATGAATAGTAAACTTAAAGAAAAATAATATTATTAATTTATAAGTTGAAGAACATCGCCATATATCTTGGCATTTGTATTGTACCTAAATACTATGTTCTCTGGTTGATTATTAATTTTTGATGTTTAATTCCATCTCTTTTCTAACCACGCCAGGATCTGCAAGGTCAGATTTCTTTGTCTATTGATTTCTCACACTGTTTTTTCCCCCTCTAATAATTAACACTTTTTAAAATTGATCCATATTTGTTACAATGTTCTGGACCTTGGTTTTCCACAGAGAATTGTAATTAAATAGGATCCACTTGGACTAGTAGAACCAAATAATTATTTTTCACAATGATTCACTTTGCTTACCGCTTGTATTCGAAGCAATCATAGTTTATACATACTTTTATTTCTTGTGACAGCAACACGAATGACTGCCAACCCACCACCAAAATTATATATATATACATACACGCACACCATGAAGGAAAGTTTATTGTAATAACTATTATTTGTTAACAAGAGGAATCATATATAATTCCAACTTCAACTTCTGTACGTCATTATTAATTCTAATTACTGTCAGCTGCTAATTAGTAAATAATGAAGAAACATGAAAGGTTTCAATTCTATAGCTTCAAGTCCTGAAAGCACATTGACTAACTAACACGAAATTCCTGAAATCAATGAAGGTAGTTTCCAGTTTCCTTTCCTTCTCAGCTTGTAAATTATTAACATATGATTGGTTCCTTCCTTGTTCCTTTTTCATTTTGTCATTGGACTCTCCCTAAACAATCAAAACGAAAATGGAAAGAAATCACCAAAAAAATTTATAATAAAAAAGAAAAAAGAAAAGAAAAAGCTAAGAACCGCAAACACTATGCATACATTTAATTAGGCCTATAAAACCATTTGTTGATCAGCGATTTTTGGCCAGTCAATGATCAAATTTTATATTTATTTTTCTTGTGAGATTAGTAATACAACATTGAATAGAAAAAAAGAAAAAAAGAATAGAAACACAGAGTGATTTATGTGGTTTGATTTAAAAGACTTACGTTCATGGGATAAAATATTGAAATTCTCTTTATTCAAAATAAATCTCTCTCTCTCAATTTTTTTACGTAACATGAACCCCTTTTTTAAGAATTTATGGCCTTGTTTATAAGCTTACTATACATATTCCGTAGATCCAAAAATATCTCCTGAAATCTAGGAGTTTAAAACCATATAAAATTCTATATTTGCACTTTATTCCCATAGACTCTCTTATGCTGAGTTTTCTATCAACAATATCTTTAGATCTTCTCATAGTCAAATGGATACCCCCAGGGTTGGGGTAGCAAAAATTCGGATTCAGGCCGAATATTGATATACTCGGACTTGGATTCCGATAGAAAAAGAGGATTTTGGAGTTAAATTAATACTCGAATTTTATACCAAGTAAATGCAATACGAATTTTTGAAATCTGGATATTCTAATATGCAATTATCTGAGACAAATTCGGATAACACAAAATTTTCATCCTCCCATTAGTTACCAACTCGATCCGACTCAATCTTAATAGATTATCTAAGCTTTCATACATGCAAAACACTTAAATTAAACAGATACAAGCACCCAATACCTTAAAACACAATGTGTATCATATATGCATGTAAAATAGATTAGGGTTTATGTTGTACCTCTTCCAGCTAATGGATTGGTGAAGATTTAGAATAAAAAATACGATTCCTCCACAATTTTTTACCAACCTTTGTACTAGAGAGAGATGGCCAAATTTTATGATCAGGGAAGAGAAAAAATGCTTGGTTTTTTATTTCACAATTAATTGAATATATGTTTATCTCATTAAAATCATTTAATTAATTAATAAAATCAATGATATTTATCCAAACTTGCAACTTAACATTTAAGTAATGACAAAATTACTATAAAATGATAATTTTTCGCTCTAAATTAAACATATTAATTATTTGATAATTTTAGGTTATTAGTGTGACTATTCATTATGGATTAACCATAAACTTTCTCCGAACTTTTTGGATTCGAACTCTTCAAAAGTTTAATGATTATGGTTAATATATAATAATATGTTATAATCCCTAAACTACAATAAAGAAGTACTTCTTCAATCTCATTATATATTGTACATATCATAGTACTATCCTTCCATTGTCCAACCTTAATCAAGAAATGATTCATAAAATATCAAAATCCTAAATTTGATATAATTACGAATCATCGATCAATATCTCGTTAACTTATCACTACAGTCTCTTTCATATAACTTTTAAATCACTCTGATAAGATATTTAAATTTCAAACATTTATTGTGTTCATTTCGAAACTCGAATCCAAATATAGTCAATGGATACTTCAATCCTATATGTCGAGTCAATAGATCCTATTTCGGTCATCATTTATCTTTACATGTAAATAACATATGATCAAATTAGTTTTAACATACAAAAAATGTCTAGTCTTATACTTATATACAATATAAACCATATGCATTCAAAACAAATTCGTCTATGATATCTTACGTCAAAGGATTACATTGCACACTAATATAATTATACAATAAATTATTGACTACATACATACCATATGATTTATCGTTAATTGATCATATTCGATAAATAGTTTTCTAACTATTAATCTACAATAATGTCTTAATAACTAGACTTTTATTATTACTCGCACTAATATCATTTTATAATATTTATCGGAGATATTCAATATGTCTATTGTACGATATTGTTGTCTATTTAATACCACTTCAGTAGGGATCAACTTTCATAAATCATTTAACAATTAAATGAATTATTTGGATAATTTACATATATAATTTATTATATAGCATAATTTAATAAAGAAAGTAACATATATATATTATCCATTATTATTAATTACATTAATTAATAATAATTAGAATTTTCTTGGCCATTAGATCAAAAGAACGGATTAGGAACATTTATGATGATGACATTTAGCAAACTACTATGGTGCCATATGTCATTCAAGTATTCATTTAAATTAAATAACCATTATTTGATATTTAATAAATAAATACCTTATTTATCAATAAATGAATATTTAGCAAAGTATTTAATAAATAAATAATTTATTTATTAATTGATATATCAAAATATATCTTTTTAAGTCTCAAATAATACCATTTATTTTTTGAATCAACGGGTGCTAGCGTGTCATTACTGAAAAACTGTATTCTTTACTATAAAGAATAAAATTACTTACCGATCAATTTATTGGAGCAATATCATTTTGTCAATACGAAATATCATTAACTAACTTAATGATATTATTTTGCATATCATTAACTACTAGTTTTTGTGTGTGACCCCCTGAGTTCAGTATAAGATAAACATGAGTCAATATGAACCTATTCGCATAATTTCGGTATAACCTATTATAATCAAAGTTTTCAATGATCATGAGTAATCTCTAGCAAGATATCATGATCCCTAGAACACAGAGAATAAAATTCAAATGAACCCATAGTTGTACTTGCATGTAATACAGTCCCTCTGTTGTCGACTCCCGATCGAGTGCAGGTCATGGATTAGTAAAACCCTTAACTCAATTATAGAATCGGAACCTCAATCATAAATAGGATTCACGTATCCAAAAACTCCTTTTTAGAATTCGTGTATTCTGGCCATAGATTTAATCTCCGTAGATGATAGTTCTGCCTAGGATCTCAAGCTCCAATACCTAAGCCAGCAGATTCCATTTTGACCATCACCTGTTCTTATACAATAATAACACATTGCTATCAAGCTTCTTTCATCGGATGTGGCTAGCCTAGTACAATATATACAAGTGAACAATGTGTCTCATTGCATATTACAGCCATGATGTCTTAGGTCTAAGGACTAATGGTACACTAGTATGGTTAGGTGATTAATCATTGACATATTTTCCCATATGATTGATCACGTTTGGTCACGTTCAGTATCACGTTCTTAAACGTGGTACCCATGTTTATACTCTTGTGATATGAGACTCGTCACCCAATTATTAGTATCGAATACTAATCATTGACAGCAGCAAAACATGTCGATCATGTAATATTATTATCCTTGATGACACCACCTCAATTGGGAACCAATTTTGAATGTATTTAAATTAAAGATTCTATTTTCATATCTATAATTTATTACAGATAGAATCTCAACACATAATACATACAAAGATATATCTCGCATTAATAAGAAAAGAAAATAAATAGCAATTAAACATAATGCAAGATACTAAAAATACCATTTTATTAATTGTAAATATTTTTTACAAATAATTACAAAGAGTATATACAAAGAAATAGTGACCCTGAACCATATGACACGATTTGTTCTAGGGCATATCTCTAACTTAGGGTATATCTCCAACAAACTTCCACTTGCACTAGAGCTAATCACCAATGTATCATATACCCATTTTTTAAAATGGTGACTCAGTTGCTATTGTGTCACAGACTTAGTAAGTGGGTCCGCTACATTATCACTGCAGAGTCTTCTTGCACATTGAGGTGTTTATCAAATATAAACATCCTGGTTAAATGATACTTATACTGAATATTTTTGGAATGACACCTAGGTTCCATAGCCTATACTATTGTCCATTATAATCACAGTACAAAACTATTGTATTATACATAGATGGAACCATTTTGAGTTCACTAATGAACTTATGAAACTAAACAGTCTCTTTCACAGCTACACGAGCAACTATATATTCGGTGTTCTTTAGAGTCTATATTAATAGTGTGTTTGAAACTTTTCTAACTACTAATTACTCTATTATGGTTGAGAATAAATACAGATGTAGACTCTCTACCATCCATATTTGATTTAAAGTCAAATTCAGTGTAAACTTCTTTTTCCCTATCCTTATGTCAAAAGTAAATCTTTACTACTTCTTAAGTATTTAAGATTCTTTTGATCATAATCTAATATTGTTATTCAAGATTTGTCTGATATCTACTCATAAAATTTATAGCATTATTTATATATCAAATCTAGTATATAGCCTGGCGTACATAAGGCTTCTTATGTCAAGAGCATAAGAAACTCCCTATTTACACCCTTAGTTGACATCAATTTTGGTTTTCATCTCCTGAGAGATGAACTTCATAACTTTAATGTAAGAATATATTCTTACAATCATCCACATTATACTCTACAATACATATGCTATATACATCTTCTAGGAGAAAATTATTTGTTTCTCTCTATCTCTATAGAGATGAACATTCAAAACATATAGGTTATATCTCCTAAATCCTCAATAAAGAACGTATTAAACAACCACAATTTCATCTTAGTTAATATGTTGATATTATGTCTTATTCATATTGTGTCACACAAATATATAATACAAGACATGTCATGGCATCATTAACTTTTCTCTTATAGACATATGGTTCATCCATATTCTTGATGAAGTCAAACAATTTAACTACATCATAAAATCATTTATTCTATATTCTGAAAGTTTGTATACATTTTGTGACTATCTTTTGAAATATATCCTATAGATTATTTCAAATTTATTGTTTTCTCAATAACAACATCAAGAAAAGATGTCCATATATCCATATACCATATCATGTAGTCATAAGACATACAATAGCAAGTAATATCTAAATGAATATTAGCATAGAAACTGGGGAAACAGTTTTGTCATAATCAACTACTTGACTTTGAGTGTACTCTATTGTCACCAGTCTAGCATTAAAAGTATACACTTTTCATCTTTATCAATCTTACATTTATAAACACATTTACAGCTAATAAGATAATTCCTTTTGTTAAATCAATAATTGACCATATGTGATTAACAAACATGAGTCTATTTTTTATTTATAGCCTCAAGCCATCTTTCAGAATTGATATCCAATATCATGTCTTCATAGGTGTTGAGATCCTCCAAATATATACCTTATGCTCTCTTAAATGATTCAGAATCATTATTAAAAAGAATAAAAGTATCTTGCAAAATGACATATCTTAGAAGATTTATAAAGAGTTATATCTATAGAGAACTAATCAAATTAAACAGGTTCATTATCATGAACTAGTTCATCTGTATGAACAGGATGATCCATCTGAGGTTAGTCTTTATCAAGCTCTTTAGACTTTTTTAAAATTTTGCTTTTTCTACTTACACCACCTTCCTTTAAGAACCCATTCTCAAGGATTTGTGCGTGTCTACTAATCAATATCTTTCAATTAGCATATAAGCAGACATAATATCCTAAACTACTTTTAGGATATTTTGAATAAACTAACCTTTCTCAGATCTTACATCCAGTTTATCTAGGTTAACTATTTTAACATAAGCTAGATAATCTTAAGGCTTCATCTAAATGAAGTCAATTTGTTTCCTAATACCATATCTAATATGGCGTTTGGGGAACATATATGGATAGAGCCCTGTTCAAAATGAATTGTGGTATAGGGGTTATATCTTTAAAGATGTATTGAAAATTAGTGAGGCTCATCATTGATCATACTATATCTAATAAAGTACGATACCTCCTTTTCAATATACCATTATATTGATGTATTATGGGAGAATTCAGCTGAGAGACAATACCAACGATCTTTAAAAAATCTAGAAATTTAGTACTTAAGTATTTTTTAATATGATCGAATCATAACATAAAAATATTGTTTCCTACTTGTTCTCTACTTTTGCTTTGAATCTTTGAACATTTCAAAATATTCAAGTTGTACTTCATTAAGTACAAATAACCATATCAAAATTAATTATCAGTAAAGATTATTAAGTATGAGAAACTATGTCAGACCATTTTTATAAATGTTTTACACATATTTGTGTATACAAAGTCACAAACTTCAATGGCTCTTTTTCTTTGTCATACAAAGGACAGTGTGGGAATCTTCATCGAAGATAGGATTCACATATTGGGTAAGGTTCAAAACCTAATGGGCCTTAGAGTTCATCTTCACCCATCTTCTTAATCCTTCTTCTCTAAAATTATCTAAAGAAATAAAACCATATCAATTTTGAATTGATCTCATTTCTAGATCTACTTATCAATGGTACTTATCATATCATTCTCATTTCTTCAAGAACATATAAACAATTTATATACAAGTAAGTGCCAATCAATTTATTTCATAAATAAATATAACTTTTATATCTATCATAAGTAAAAGTGTAACCTCATTTACACAATTAATTGACAGATAAAAAGTTTCTATTGGCTATATCACAATACACCATTTTGTCTAGTACAAAATTATTGCTTGTATACAAAACTAGTTTTGAAAGTTCTTGAATATATAGAACAATTATTGCTTCATATTCCATTTTCAACATTACTACACCTCACTTGAGTAACCACTTACTTTAAAGGTCATGTAACGACTTACCAATATGTAATAAGGTAGTTGAATCTATTATCCAAGTTGCAATGACATGACAGGAAAACATACCTTACATTTTCTTTGTACTCAGACTTATGAAGTAAAAAGGATATTTCCTCTTCCAATGTATATACTTCTTATAAAAATGATACTCATCTTTAGTTATGCTCCTAGCAACAAGCTTAACTATGGTTCTTTTTCTAAACAACTTCACAGAGAGAGAGAGTTTGGAGACAACTTGCATATCTTGATGTTAAGCCTATTAGACATTACTATAAAGGCCCACATTCATAACCTTACTATAAGATTGTATTTCTTCCATTGCTGGAAGGTAACTCAGTTTCTATATGAAGAATGTTTTAACAAAGGTAATGGGTATTCTTTCATAAAGAATGTAACCCAAATTTCAGAATTTAGAACAATTCTGATTCCGATTACCATTATGAGTGCCATAAGTTTCTAAAGAGGGTTAGACTAATTTTTATATCATCGAATCAAGTATCTTATTGTACAATTAGTAAGACTGTTTTATGAATTAGTGTAAATATCAAACTATATAGTTTTGGACTTTCAACTATATAGGGCTCTCACTACTTTAATTAAATCCTATACTCCCTTGGATAGGCACAACCAGAATCAAATCTAGTCTTCATGGGTGATCAAGTTCTTATTGAACTTATCAAATCTCACTTGACAGTTATTGATCCAATAAGCCCAACAAGTTAGAAACTCTTTTCTATTTGTAACTCTTTACAAGATATGATCAAGTAACCTCTAGATCTCAGACACCTTGACGTGGAACCCAATGATTAAAGAACCAAGAACTCACATGCACAAGATGAAATAGCTCTAAAGATAATCTAAATTCCCACTCTAATGAACCCCCAAACAATACATGTATTTAAATGCATATAATAGGGTTAAAGAATAAGATAAACTCCACAATTAGAATGATAAGTTTACCTTGATTTTTGATGTAATTAGAAGAAAGCAAACCTCACTCTCTCTAATCAAAGAACACACATAAAGCATGAAGAAATAATCTGATTCATAAAAATTGTCTCCCCTATAAAAGTTATAAAGAAAGTTTTTATACTAACAAACTAAATATAAACCCTAATAAACTTGGACTAAGGAATCCTAATAGGCCCTGGATAAGGGCTAGCCAAAATTAATAAGGCCTTAAACCCATCAAAAAACCTAATCCATAAGGAAAAAGGAAAACTAAGCTTATCCTAACCCAATAAGAACTTGGATAGATTTGACTAGTCCAATTCAAATCCCATTCAGACTACACAAAAGCCAAACTAGCTAATTAATAACAAGTTTAAAAAAACACAAATGAATGGGCCTAAGCTTAGAGCCTACACACCCCACACACGAAGGCCTACTTAAAAAAAGATTAAGTCAAGTTACAAACTAAAGCCCAATACATTAAAAGGCCCAACACGCCATAACTATGCAGCGCCTTCATCAATACATGCCCTAAGCAAAGTAATGGGCTTAGGTGTGCCTTCAAGTTCCACAATGCAATTGTTAAAGGCTAACTCTTGAAGCTCTTGGGTAACTTGATCTTGAATGAACAAAGATATGGCTACCTTGAACTTGCTTGCACGTGACTTTGTGATTGGGCCACTTGAAAGAGTAAAAGATTTCCACTCTTTCTCCTTGTGCTCCCCTAAACTCCAAATGTATTTGATGGTGGATCCTCATCACACCTCACCTGATAGTTATTGGTGCTTCAATCTAGTTAGGCTAGATCCAATGCCCTTTCTTAAATAAGGTAGCAATCAGGCTCTCACCTAACAGATATTGGAAACGCAACGCATCCTATTAAGAAACAAGTCAACTAAACTATGACACACTGTGAGGACTCTCACCTGACAGTTATTGGGTTACCCTATGCAGTAATGCCAATAACCTAGTGACTACATCGAAAGACTAAGCCTAATATTTTATAAGGAGATTTATTTAGGTCTCTTTCAATATACATCCTTAGGTATATTATACAATAATGGAATTTTAAATTCTAAATAATCTTAGAAATTAATCAATTACTATATACTTTACCATTACTTAGTAATGGAATTTAAAATAAATATCTTTATATAAATTTTAAATATAAATCCATTACACATTGATCAATATAATAAATTAACAATTTAATTTGTTTATGGAGGCTTTTTTATTATTGATACAATATCAATAAAAGATAATTACTCTCACTAGAAGTCTATTAATTCTATTTAATTAAAATTAATTAGAATTATTATTTATTTAATTTAAAATTTGGAGTAATTATTTTGTTCAATAACAAAATGTTAATCATATTAACAAAGTATGAGAGTTATCAAATAATAAATGAAAAATAACGTATATTCATAATTTATGAGTTTTATATTATCCATTTCAATAAATGGTATTTATATAAAATCATAACAATATGGTAATGGACATTTTTGACAAATCACATTTGCTTTATCAATAAACAATTCATCATAAAATAATGTGCATGGCTTTTACCAAAAACCATTTATGAATCCATGCAGTTACAATATTCCATGCAATTTGAAATCATGTCAATTGCCAATTTATGCCAAGTCATTTACGTATGAAACATATATGCAATTAAAAAATTGCTTTAATTGCCATATCTTCAAGATATTTCAAATACCAAGTAAATGGCTTAGAAAAGACGTATGGCATTTAAAACAAATCAGATTTCAACAATTGCAATCTGTTTTATTTTCAGATTTCAAACAAATGTACAAATTTCCAATTTGCTAAATCCAAAGTTCAATAAATTGCTAGTGTCGGTTGGTTTTAATAAAAACAATATAATACTTTTCAAGTAACACATGTCAAAACAATGAAGTATACAAAAAGCATACGTCAATAGTGTTTACTAAAGGAAATTGATTTCAGATTTCACAAATCTAAAATGAGAAATGATTATATCGGATAGCATTATTTAATGCAGCCAAATAAAAATAAATGCTATCAGAGTTTCAATTGTAAATTTTTTCGGTGTATCGATATGTTACTCTAAACGTATTGACATATTTCCTTCATGTATCAACACCCTATTAAGAAATTTAAAATAAAGACGAACATTTCGTATGAAGGTATCGATTCCTTTCATAAAGGTATCGATACATTTTGAAATTAAAAAAATAGAGATGAATTTTTTGTATAAAGGTATCAATATGTTTTCTAAATGTATCGATATCTTTTTGAAATTAAAAATAAGAGACAAACATTTTGTACAAGGGTGTCGATACGTTTCATAAACGTATCGATACCCTTTATAAAGAAAACATGAAGATGAAAATTTCATCCATCCGTTTCGATACATATCACATAAACACGAACACTTTGTCCAATCATATCGATACATATCACATGTGTATCGATACCCTTCAACATATTGAACAAACATATCGATTATTTCACACACACACACATATGTATATATATATATATATATATATGTATATCGATACTTTCAACAAGTCGAAAGTCTTAACACTTTAACATTGCTCTAACATAAAATAAATCAATATTATTTATATGTTAATCCATTCTTTACTTAAGAAACTCAATATATCAAATTCAACATTTGAAAATGATACTTCTGCTTTGAATCTTTGATCATTTCAAAAGATTCAAATTGTACATCATTAAGTACAAATAACCATATCGAAATTAATTATCAGTACAAGTTATTAAGTATGAGAAATTATGTCAAACCATTTCTATAAATGTGATACACATATTTGTGTATACAAAGTCAAAAACTTCAATGGCTCTTTTTCTTTATCTTACAAAGGACAGTGTGGGTATCTTCATCGAAGATAGGATTCACAAGTTGGGTAAGCTTCAAAACCTAATGGGCCTTAGAGTCCATCTTCACCCATCTTCTTAATCTTTCTTCTCCAACATTATCTAAAGAAATAAAGCCATATCAATTTTGAATTGATCTTATTAAACACCATCACATGACCTGCAGAAAACCCCCGAAGGACCGTCAGCTAGTTATATGGAAACTTAAAATTTTTTATAAGTTAAAACCATTTTAAATCATAAAACATATATGTATCCAAATAAAAGGGTATCCACATACCTCTCTAGTTGTTATCCGAAAAGCTAAGCTGTCTCCAGCTGCCTCCAAGTATATCCACATGCTGATTCATTGATGATGATTCCGATGATGTTCTTCAGGAGATATGAGCAAGTACCCAAGCTTCCAAAGCTTGTTTCAAATTTTCTACTCCTAGAAAACTTCTTCTTACTCACATGGAAGGAGAAACAAGCAATTTTTCCTCTCTCTCTCTAAAAATTGAATTCGTTGAGAGAAAGAAGAAGAAACTGGTGCACTCTCATTTCTCCACACCCCTCCACATGTCACTCTCTCCTTCTCTTCTTGTCTCTTTATCTCTATTTTCTTCATTTTTTGACAAGTGTTAAAGAAATGATGATAGATTCCAAAAATTCATCCAGTTCAAGTATATGATGTGTGATTTATATACATAATATATTATTATTACATTTAATAATATATATATATATATATATATATATATACACACACCAAAATACTTTTATCATGTCTCTCAATAATTCACAAATCATATTATATAAAATCATTGGAACAGTTCCCAAACTGATGGGTGTTACCACGTCCTTATCGGGAACATTTATTCTTTACATTAAAGAATAAATTATATTTCATCAATATAAAATTATTCATCGTCAACTTATCGATTATTGTGTGTGACCCCTGTGGATTCACCGTGAACTAGACATAGGCATATACGAACCTATTCACATCACCTCGATACAACTCCTTGTGATCAAAACTCAATGATCTTGAGTGACCTCTAGCAAGATATCATGACCCCTAGAACACAGAGAATAAAATTTTGGATAAACCCATATAATCGTACTTATATATAGTAAAGTCCTTCTGTTGTCGACTCTCGATTAAGTGTGGGCCATGAAATCGTCAAACCCTTAACTCAATCATAGGATTAGAAAATCAATCATATACGGGATCTAAATATCTGAAAACTCCTTTTTAAAACTATGAACTTCGATAAGAGATTTTGATCCCTATGTATGACATTCCTACATAGGATCTCAAGCTCAAATATCTGAGCCAACAGATTTCATCTTGAGATCACCTATTCTAATATAGTAAGAACACATTACCATCAAGCTTCTTTCACCAGGTGTGGCTAGTCCAGTGTGATATACACAAGTGAATGATGTGCCATACTGTAGATAATAGCCATAATGTCTCAGGTCAAATGATTAGTGGTACACTAGTACGGCTGTGTGATGAATCATTGACTGTGGATAATGGCTTATGTAATTCATCACATTTGGTCACGTTCAGTAATATGTTCTCAAACATACTACTCATGTTTATACTCTTGTGATATGAGACTCATCACCTAACCATTAGCATCGAATACTAATCATTGACAGCAACAAAACATACTAATCATGCAATATTATTGTCCCCAATGACATTACCTCAATCGGAAACATATTTGGATGTATTTAAATCATAGATTCTTTCTTCATATCTACAATACATTATAGATAGAGTCTTGACACATAATACATCATAGGATATCATTTTGCATCATTACACTAATCAATGAGTCGCAATTGAGAAAATGCAAAATGATAAGGTTTTGCCATGTTTATATAATTGTAACTAATTTATAATTAATCATTAAGGTATATTTACTATGGATAATATCCCTGACCCATGTGACACGATTAGGTCTAGGGCATATCTCCAACAAAAGATTGTGAATTTTCAGCAAGTGATCTAAATAATCTAATACTTCATCCGAATCTTTCTTCAAAAATTTTCTATTACACATGGTTTTAATAAATTATTTAGTTTTGAGTATTAAACCGTCATAGAAAAAACTAATTGTGCGCCATTTTTCAAAATCATGATGTGAACATGAATTTAACAAATCTTTAAATCTTGCCCAATATTGAAAATATGTTTTATTTTCTTTTTGAAAAAAATTTTGAATTTGTCTTTTAAAAGCATTTGTTTTATGAATTGGAAAAAAAAATTTCAAAA